>PHNY01029372.1:5298-27975 GCA_003724115.2 Anethum foeniculum | reverse complement strand
ATTCTCGATTTTATAATTATAAATATAATAATTTGTTTTGCATAAATATAGATTAGAGACGACCAGGAGGAATAATATCACTTTAATATAATAACTACTAATTTAACATATCCACAAATTACATGTTATTTAAGTAATAAAAATATATATTAATTAGTCACTATTTTAATTTAAAATCAACAAAAAATTATATGATTATATATGATGAGCTGATTTTCATAAATATCTCTTTTTACAATACCCAATTCTACCAAGTATGTAGTTAACCAATCAGAAAATTTTAAATTGTTTTAGGAACAATTAGATAGCACTAATAAATTTTATATCAATCATGTTAATCAAAAAAGTTTCTTATTTAATATTCTCATCCTAATACACATGCCATGATTAGTTAATAATTAACATATTTTATATATTATATATTTTTTATATAAAAAAACTTATATAAAATTACTATTTTAGGTTAAAATCAATCACAATTGTAAGATTATATATTTCTGAGGTATTTTTATTAATATTTACTAAAAATCACACTTTTAATTTAAAATCAATCACTATTGTATTATAATAAAAATAAATTAATTTTAATAAAATAGATTAGAGACAATCAATTTTTTATATAGTAATCATATCACTTGAAAACATTAATTACTTAATTAAAAATATCCATATACTACATATCATTCAACTGATAAAATATTTACTAATTAATCATTTTTTTATTTAAAATAAATAAAAATTATATAATTATTAATTATGAGTTGATTTTTATAAATTTTTTATTAGGAATAGACCAATTAGAGACAACTCCAAAATTTTAGAGTAATTTTCTTTTTTTACTATTCTATTTCTACTTTACTAATCATAGTTAATAATTTTACTATCATGGGATAGCAGTATGGTGAAGTATATCTCTCACTGTAGCTCAAAGAACTGGATTTGGTTTGTGGGTAAAGTCATTGCTTCTGGTGAAGATTTTGTCTGTGTGAATATATATGCTCCGAACAATCCAAAATCAAAGGTTAAAGTCAGGTCAGAGCTTTCTTCTCTTTATTGGAATTATGCATCACTTCATTTATTGATGCTGGGGGATTTCAACTGTGTAAGATGTGAAGAAGATAGAGAGAATTGTCAATATGCTGCGCAAGACTCTAAATCTTTCAACACTTTCTTAATAGATTTGGGTCTTCAGGAACTAGTTTTAGATCAGGAAAAGTTTACATGGTTTGGTCCTGCAGGTAAAAAGAGCCAATTAGATAGGATGTTTGGGAATCATTCGTGGTTAGGAAAATGTCATTGGAATTTAGCTCTTAAAAAACATGATGCACTCAGACCACAAACCTATAATAGGTCTTCTAATAAGATTGCTTGGGGCCCGATTCCTTTTAAATATTTTGATTGGTGGTTATTAAATGAAGACCTTGTATCAGAATTACAATCAAAATGGGACTTGTCGAGCAGAACACACTTATATGTCAAAATGAAAGAGATCAAGCAAGTCATCTGCAAATGGAGAGAATGAACAGAAAATTTGGAGGAAAAAATCAAAAAACTGGAAAGTGACCAAGAGATAGCGGATAGAGAAAATCGTGGGGATTTGATCAAAATAAAGCTAAGTTTTGATCTTGAGGCACTGTATCAGGCTCGATCCAGTGAACTGAAACAGAAAGCGAGTTGAATTGGGGAACATTTGGTGATAAAAACACCAAATTCTTCCATAACTGTATCTCAAGAAGGCGGAAATGGAATCAAATTTATGGGATTCTATGAAATGGAGTTTGGACCTCTGACCTGTTAGAAGTAAGGGAGGCTTTCTACTGCTATTTTGAAAAAAAAATTGGAATAGAAAAGCACAAACCCTTATTCCTGGTTGGTCTTTTAAAAATTCCTCAAATCCCTATCGACAAAGTTGATTGGTTAGAGCGTCCTTTCTCCCTTGAGGAAATTGAACTAGCTTTAAAAGATACAGATCCTTCGAAATCTCCAGGCCCTGATGGCCTCAATGCAAAATTCTTGAAGACTTCATGGCAATGGATCAAAGATGATGTGTTTAGAATGTTCCAAGATTTTCATCATGGTGCCTCTTTCCCTAAAGGTTTCAACTCGTCATTCATTGCATTAATTCCTAAGAAAGAAGCACCAAGGGATGTCAAGGACTTTCGTCCAATAAGCCTAATGAATTGTTCCTTCAAATTACTCTCCAAAGTTCTTGCTATTAGACTGAAGGTGGTGCTTCCATCTGTGATCTCAGAAGTTCAGTCTGCTTTCCTAAAAGGGAGACAAATAACTGATAGTGTCCTAATAGCTAATGAAGTAACTCATGGTTTGAAGAGTGGTTCCATGGAAGGTCTTGTACTCAAATTAGACTTCGAAAAGGCTTGTGACTCAATTAATTTGAACTTTTTGTTTCAAAGCCTACAAAACATGAAGTTTGGGCATAAATGGATTGGTTGGTTAAAGTTAATTTTCTCCTCGTCAAGACTATCGATTTTGGTTAACGGTTCTCCTACAAAGGAATTTAAACCGCATCTGGGCTTACTGCAAGGAAATCCCATGTCTCCATTATTATTTTTGATAGTGGGAGAAATTTTACATTGTATGCTAACCCAAGCTCGGGAAAATAACATCTTTCAGGGAATTAATTACACACGTAGCGGAAACCAAATTTCACATCTTCAATTCGCAGATGACACTATTCTTTTTCTACAAAGAAACCTACAATCCGTCTTGGGTGTAAAAAGAGTTCTTCAATGCTTTGAACTTCTCAGTGGTCTTAAGATAAATTTTTCGAAAATCATGCTATATGACTTCAAAGATAACAAAGAAGATGCCATTTTTTGGGCCTCTAAACTGGGATGTAAGAGAGGTTCGTTGCCTATCAATTACCTGGGAATGCCGCTTGGAGCAAACCCTAGGACACACAGCTTCTGGAAACCGGTTATCTTGAAATTTCAAGAAAAGCTTGCAGCTTGGAAAAGTAATACTCTAAACCAAGCAGGAAAACAAGTACTGCTTAAATCTTGTCTGGATAGCCTGCCGGCTTACTGGTTTGGTCTTTTTGTCATGCCAAATACGGTGCGTGATGAAATTGATTTGCTCAGAAGAAGATTTTTCTGGGGTGAAATCACTAGTAGCGGAGGCTTAAAAAAGAAGATCCACACTATAGCTTGGGCAAGACTGTTAGAACCTAAGAAACTTGGTGGACTGAATATTACAAAATTACAAGACATGAATTTCTCTATGACAGGAAAATGGTGGTGGAGATTGTTTCATGAAAGGGATAGATTCTGGCATGCTTTCCTCCAAAACATGTATGGCAAGGAAATTGGTTTTAAAACACAAGAACTATCTCAGTTTCGAGAAATGTCCATAGTCCTGAAAGATATTTTGAATATCAGCCATCATCCGGGTTTAGTTTTAGGTCATCGAGGCGGGCCGCACCGGGCTTTTTTTTGACTTCAAAGCAGGCCGTCTCTTTTCGGGTCCGAATCAAACCTACTCGGCTTACTTTGAATTTGATAAATTTGGTAATATTATTATTACAAATTAAATATAAAATATGTATTGATTTTTGGTCCACTAACTTGAATATCTATAATTGTTTATACGTTCATTGATTTTATGAAAATTTAATCGACTATTCATGTACTTTGTATACATTTTATTCATGTACGCTAAATTTAATTACCATGAAATTATAGATATATGCGTGTTTCAAGTATTTTTTGTATGTATTATGTGTAAATACTTGTAAATATATATTAAAAATAGAATTTTACTAGGTTCAAATCGACTTATAAAAATAGCATGACCATTCAGCAGCCTCCAAAGACAACAAATCGTTCAATAGCATAAGAGATACAATTAGCAGTATAACATGGTCATTCATCATTCTACAGAGAATTGATCATTTCCTTCCTGTTTTGTTTTTACATTTATAGAAGGAAAAATCTATACTTGCTTTATTTTTTGTTAATAATATATTTTAATAATTTTCCATGTTCGATTCTCAGGTCTATATTGAACTTTCCGTAAAAGTAGTATAAAATGTTATAAAATTATTTGAAAAATAAAATGTAAGAAAATGATTTATTTTTTATACTTATACATATATTTTTCAACTATATAAAATTTTTTGAAATTTTACTTTCGGTGCGTAGCACGGGTAAAATTAAAAATTTTGGAATAATTTTTTAAAATTAAAAGTGTGATTGATTTGTAAATATTCATAAAATTATTTCATAATATATAATTATATATTCGTATTTGATTTTAATTTTTGATAGTAACTTATTACAAATTTTTTTTGACATAAAAATATATAATATATAAATATGTTGAATGAAGTAATTACTACATTCAAATTTGAATTAGAATTATTAACTAACTGTGATTAGTATAGTAGGATGAGAATGGTAAATAAGGAAAATTTTTGTTATAATGTGATTGATCTAAAATATAAGAGTAATTTAACTTGTGTGCGATTAATATTTGGGTTAAAATACAATAGAAGAAAAGTGAGAGAGTAAATTTGATTGGTATAAAAATTTAGGAATAATTTTTTGTTGGTTTTAAAATAATTAATAATTTTCTAATTAATTACCTAGATGAGGTAGTAGATTCATGTATTATGATAAAAGTATAATAAAATAATTGAAATTGATTTTAAATTAAAAGTGTGTAGTTTGTAAATATTAATAAAATTATTTCATAATATATAATTATATAATTGTAATTGAATTTAATTTTTGAAACTAACTTATTATAAATATTTCTTGACATAATAAATAAATAATATATAAATATGTTAAATCAAATAATTGATTAATGCATATAAATTAGAATTAGAATTAGAATTATTAAATATAGTAGAATGAGAATGTTAAATAAGGAAAATTTTTGTTATAACGTGATTGGTCTAAAATATAGAAGTGATTTCTGATTGGTCTTAAAATAATTCATAATTTTCTAATTAATTATCTAAATAATTATCTTGATGGGATGGTAGAATTAGGTACTATAATAAAGTATTATAATATAATCAAAATTAATTTTAAATTAAAAATATATAATATATAAATATGTTAAATCAATTAATTAATTAATGTATCCAAATTAGAATTAGAATTAGAATTATTAACTAACTGTGGTTATTATAATATATAAATATATTAAATCAAGAAATTAATTAATGTATCGAAATTATAATTAGAATTAGAATTATTAACTAACCATGGTTAGTATAATATATAAATATATTAAATCAAGAAATTAATTAATGTATCCAAATTATAATTATAATTAGAATTATTAACTAACCGTAATTAGTATAATGTATAAATATATTAAATCAAGTAAATAATTGATGTATCTAAATTAAAATTAGAATTAGAATTATTAACTAACCATGGTTAGTATAATAGAATGAGATTGTTAAATAAGGAAAATATTTGTTATAATATGATTGGTCTAAAATATAGAAGTGATTTCTGATTGCTGCTAAAATAATTCATAGTTTTCTAATTGGTTAATTGGGCTCTAACTATACTTTGGTAGACTCGGGTATTATAATATAGGATAGGATATTTAAATATTAATATTATTACTAAGATTATTATTTTAAAGATACAAATAAGTGACCGTGCTGTCGTACATCACACGATCAAAAATAAAAGATGCTAAGTTAGTATATTATTATTAGCCAATTAGCCAATATCAGCATGATTTGGTCGACGTGCAATTTTATTAATAACATATCTAATATCCGATACTCATAATGCATTATTCAACTTTCAATAATACCTTAATATATAATATTTATATTAGTAGATTTAAGTATATTATATAAAATCTAATATTTTCTTTATTAATTTCAAATATATTAACAAATATTTTGATCAAAATTATGTTCTCAGCTAACTTACCGATCTTCACGTTTTATATAGTTCGTATTCTTACTATTTTCATGAAATATTATAATATTCTAATTTTTTAAATATATTATTATTATAATTATTAAAAACAATACACAAATAAAGGGAACGTACAACCCGTGCATAGCACGGGCAATGCACGGACAATAAGCTAGTATGCATAAGAGATTTTATCCAAAATTTGGTAGTTATGGTCTATGTACTACCAATATAATAAGGATAGTTGGATTTTGAATTAAATAAATGATAATCGTTGAATCTGAAATAAGGAAATATTCTATTTTTATAATCTAAACCAAAACTACGTAGATTTTCTAAATTAAATAGATTAGTTAAGTAGATATCTTAAAATGAATAGAGTATCTAATACAAAATCCGAAACTGCTTTTTCCTCTTAAGTTTCTTGAAAATTTTACGTAAATAATGCTTTTAAAATTATCAATGAATTAAAGAATATTTCATGAGTTTTGCGTGGGTTGTAAAATCGTCAACATCTGATTTCTAGAACTCAAAGATAGAGTCAAAGTAATTTCGTTTGATAAATTTTTTTTATATAATTAGTGTTATTACGATTTCTATATAATATTAAAATGCTCTAAATTTTTAAATATATTATTATAATTATCAAAAAAATACACAAATAAAAGAAACCATAAAACCCGTGCATTGACCGGCAATAAATTAGTACTAACGAACAAACTAGATTTGAATGAAAATTTAAATAATTAAATAAAATAACATTTTTAAAAATAAAAAAAAATCTATGCACACGCAGATCCAAATAATGAGAGTCAAAATGTCACTTAACCTATAATCTCGAGGTGATGCCAAATTTGTATGTTCACATGATCTATTTAAATCCACCGGACGGCAATATAGGAATCTAAAAACATAAAATAAAAATTACACATACCAAAAAAGCCGGGGGGTCTAACAAAAAGTCACAAACACGTTTACTCCCATAAAAATAATAATCTCATCTTGTATTCCAATTCTAACAACTAGCTAGTAGCCTAGTACACATCTTCTTTCTTTCTTTCTTTCTTGTACCAAACATTACATGGCCCCCACTCTTTCTCACCGTCCGATCCACATCATCTTCTAACACCCCTTCTTGCCCTTTTTATTACACACTCACAGAGAGATCAGATAGAGAAAGAGAGAGACTTTATATTAACACAGAGAGAGGGAGAGAGAGACTTTTTATTACACAGAGAGAAAGAGAGGGGGAGAGAGACTTTTAGTTTCAACTCAAAACCAAACTCCCCAGTTGACCCAACTGTCCAAACTCAAACAGAAACACTTCTTAGATCCACCCACTTCCCAGATCTCAAAACCACATTATACATAAACTTACAAGGGGTTTGGTTTTGATTTGATTCAATGAAAGGCAATGGACAGTGGTTTACTATAGGGTTAGTGTCAGCATGGTACACATCGAACATAGGTGTCTTATTACTAAACAAGTACTTGTTAAGTAATTATGGTTTTAAGTACCCTATTTTTCTTACAATGTGTCATATGACTGCTTGTTCTTTATTAAGTTATGTTGCTATTGTTTGGATGAAGATGGTTCCTTTACAGACTATTAGGTCTAGACCTCAGTTTTTTAAGATCTCAGCTTTGAGTTTGGTGTTTTGTGGCTCTGTGGTTAGTGGTAATGTTTCACTTAGGTATCTTCCGGTCTCCTTTACGCAGGCTATTGGTTCTACTACGCCTTTTTTTACTGCTGTATTTGCGTATATGATGACCAAGAATAGAGAGGCTTGGTTGACTTATGCTGCGTTGATCCCGGTTGTTACTGGTGTTGTCATTGCTAGTGGGGTAATTTCTTGATTCCCTTTTTATTGTTTTATGCATATTTTGAGTTAGGAAGCTGGCATTGGATGTTTGAATGGAAAGGGGTTTTTTTTATGTTTTGATCGTAGGGAAATAAATTGGGGTTTTGGTCAGTTTCTTGTGTTTCTAATTGTAGAAATGAAAATAGTAGTTGCTGGTGGTAATTCAGTATTAATAGGTTGCAATGCATTACAAAATAGAGCCTTTATTAGGCATTGCCTATTAAATTAATTATGAATGATATGTCAAGACCACACTTACAAGTGTTGATGAGAAAGATCTGATAAACTTTATCACAGTTTTATTTGTATATTGAGCAAGTTATCTGCTTACTGTAGTACACTTTTTCTTTTGTTGTTAATTAAGTTGGTCTACTCTTTTTAATGTGGAAATGGATGTTTATATATAAGAATTTTTGGGAAATAAATTGGGTATTTAGTCGATTTATTGGGTTTCTAATTGTAGAATTAATAATAGTAGATGTTGGTGGTATGTGGTCTAATAAGTTCGATTGAGTTATATAACAGAACCTTTAGCTGGCAACTATGACGTAAATCATCATGAAACACATGTCTGGACCACATATTCAATTTGTATAGAAGATAGTAGTGTCAGTATTGTTTTACGTATTTACTTGTAAATTGAGTAACATTACATTACTAAATTTAGCATGGTTAGTTTTGCTCTGATAAAAGGACTTGGGAGGACTTGGCTTTTGCTGAAATATTCCATCCAAATAAGTTTTGATACTCATTCTTACTCCAATAGAAAGATATTGGACATCTGGTAGGAAATCAAGTAGTCATAATGTTATGTTACCTATTAGTAGTGATAGAATTGTTTGGATTTTAAGTATTATGTTACCTATTAGTAGGCACTGCTATACTGGTGTAATGTGGTATTAGTAAGTTGGGTTTACTACTTTAAAAATGTTGAACCCTTATTTGGCATTGTCAAGTAATGTCAATATACCACACTTTGCAAGTGGTAAAGAAGAAAGATGTGATAGTTTTTAATGTAGTTTTCCTTGTAAATTGAGTGACTTATCTTTACTCACAATGGTATACTTTATGGTTTTGCTAATTAATTTAGTATACTCTTTAGTCTTTTAGTACTATGTAACTATAGGGACTAGTTTTTCTCAGAATATCCTAAATCTTATGATGTAATGCATGTGGTTCATCAACAAGAAGATTTTTGAGTGTCTGGTTAGGCAATAAGTAGTTTTTTTTATATGGATCTGTGTAATGGGTAGCACAAATATTAAGTCAAATTATTTTGATTTTCTCTCTTAAAAATCCAAAAGGGACTAGCTTTGCTGGGAAATTCTAAGCCATTGGCAGTAATTTTTTATACTCGTATCAGTAGAAAGATTTCTGGCATGTTGCAAATGACAACCACCATTTGTAACAAACATGTTCATTGCTGCTAACAAATTAATCTTCATTCTAAGAGATTTATTCATTAGCTGCAATGAAGATGTTTGTTACAAATGGTGGTTGTCGGTCACAACATGCTCAGAAATTTTTCTACTGATACGAGTATAAAAATTATTGCCAATGGCTTAGAATCTCCCAGCAAAAGCTAGTCCCATTTAGATTTTTAAGAGAGAAAATCAAAATAATTTGACTTAAGATTAGGAATCTGTTAAGTATTTTTTTCCTTTTTATTTGAAAATGGTTTTATTCTCCTCCAGGTTAATTGTTTCCATTAAAATCTCTTGTTTGTCCAGCTACTTACGGTCAGGATTTGAAACTTCATCTGCCATTTTGCAATATCTAGATCGTCAAATGTTTTTGTTAAGTTAGTAGTGGCAAGTGATCTGCAAAATCTGTGGCATTCTCTCGTTTTCAATAGTGTGCTGTAATTATAGTATGTCTCTTACTTTTCTGTTATGCTAGGGAAAAAAACATATGTAGTGGCTATATGTCACGGGGAAAGGGACCGTATAATCTACTTTTTTATCTAATATATCGAGTGATTTTTCTTTATTAAGTTCATTTGAACTGTAACATATTCATGGCATGTATTACTGAAAAATTGCAAAAACATTAACCCTTACTATCTGGCTGCAGGGTGAACCAAGTTTCCATTTATTTGGTTTTATAATGTGTGTTGGTGCTACTGCTGCGAGGGCTTTAAAGTCAGTGCTTCAAGGGATTTTGCTGACCTCGGAAGGGTATTAATATATTCCTTGTTGCTTTCTGTCTGTTTCATCCCTCGTTTCTTGTATTTTTCTCCTTTATTAGTATAGCGTACTAGTAATAATTTGAAGTTACCAGTTTACTGCATATATACTACTACTAATATGCAACTAAAATACCATGTCACCGAATTTAACTTTTTAGGGAAAAGCTGAACTCTATGAACCTTTTACTCTACATGGCACCAGTTGCTGTTATGTTCTTACTGCCTGCAACATTATTAATGGAGCATAATGTTGTCGGCATCACAGTAGCTCTTGCAAGAAATGATGTCAAGATAATTTGGTATCTGCTCTTCAATTCTGCCTTGGCTTATTGTGTGAACTTGACAAACTTCTTGGTGACTAAGCACACCAGTGCTTTGACTCTCCAGGTATTAAATCATTTCCTGTCACATATATATCCTCTATAATTTTTCTAATTGTGAAGTATGCGCTCTTAGATATTCAGAAGTCATTATATATCTGCTCATTCTAAATCAAATTTTTTATGATCTAAAAGATGGTTTTAGGTAGACATTCTCTGCTGTCGAGCAGACTTTGTTATAGACTTAGACCTTGTCGTACATCATGCATAAGCTCAACGTAAAGGAATTTTATTGTCAAAGTTAAAAGAGCTTCTTACTAATAAACTTAATTTCTAATTGCAAAGTATCAATGCTAAACTAGGGCAGATTGAACAGAAATTTTTTTTAATTCAATACCCTCATAACGTATTCTAATAAAGGAAATAGAGTCCTGCAGTCAACTGGTAAATGTTCGGTATGATTTACGAACCTTTGTTTAATTTGTATAATGATAGTGCTGTGCGCAGTATAGTCTGTTCTCTGTATCATGTTATCCAGTTGTTTCGTAGTCTCTAAATGTGGTGACAAGTGATTACATTGTAAAATTATGTTTAACATACTGTACCTACTGTAGCAAAAGATATTGCATCTAAAGCTGGTGTATTTTACAAAAAAATTGACATGCCATCTTATTATGTATGGAACTACAAGCAGTTTCAGTTGCAACACCAGTCTCCACTCTCCAGGCTTTTAAAAAAATAATGAATGAAAGAATAAATTAAGAAGTTGGTTATTGCAAATGTGTTGAGGCTTTTTTATTTGAAATGAATATATTTCAATATTTGTGTTTCTAGGTATTGGGAAATGCAAAAGGAGCCGTTGCTGTGGTGGTTTCAATTTTGATATTCAGGAATCCCGTCTCCGTAACAGGAATGATGGGATACTTTCTCACTGTTATTGGTGTTATTCTGTACAGTGAAGCCAAAAAGAGGAGCAAATAGAGCTCTTTCTTTCATATTGTTTGTATCATAGTATAAAACAATCAATTTTTGGATATCGAAGAATTTACCAGGACTATGTTGTTGATCCCATATGTGACTCTTCCAGTTACCTTTTCTGGAAACCAGAAAAAGGAATATTCTGATTGTTGCTTCCGTAAAATATGGATCCAGCATGGTCGAAAAATTGGAAGCATCCACGTCTGGCTTCCCTTCTCCATGACCTTCAGGTGATGAAGTGTTAACAGACTACTATTCTTTTACAAAACTCAATCAAGTGAATTTCATATTTGTTGGACCATCATTTAGTAATTTTTTCCAAACTTGTATACTTCTGTATGATCATAAAGATATAATGATACTACTGTATAAATTTTATAGCTAATAGTAACATGTATATCAATATAAACATTTTAAGTGTTTGAATTGCTTATGGAAGCTCAAGAATTGTCTGATAATAAATATCTCTAATTTTATACTAGCATGTTAGTCTGTGAAAGTCTCCTTGCTTCCATTTAATCTTTATATTTTTGTCTGGTAAAGCTGCAGAGAAAATAAAAAATTATTGCAATAATTCATGAGAGAATGCAGTTTTTCACTGGCTCCAACTCTACATGGACCATGGTAGGTAAATTTGGAAGCATGGTTTAGGTTGAAATTTATTTGTCCAGTGTGTTCTAACAATAATTTTATTTTTTATGAGTACGATGATTTTTTACTATACATAAAGTGTATAGTCTTATCATAATTATTGTAACTAATTAATATTTGCTAGTTGCCACATGATATTATAAAGTACACCTTGCATCACAGAAATACCAATTACTTCGTCTCATTCATTTCTTTAGAGAGTGTCCGACATGTAATTAAAGGTAACACATTTTTTCCGAAATGTAAAGAAATGGATGGATGGAATACGTTCAATATATTTTTTTAAAAAAATTAATTAAGATTGAGTTTTTGGAAGGAAAAAAAAAAAAATCGCAAAAGAATCAGAAGGTGTACAACTGAGATCATTATTCCCTCCTCAGTACTGGTGATGCCTTACTTTCACCATTTGGTGGTCAGGCATCTGGTGCTGGATTCTTCTATTTCAACTGCCATTCACAAATAACCACCAGATAGATTTGAACCCAAAAAAAAAAAAAAAATTACAAGTTTCTTCTATTGTTCTATTTTTGTTGTTGCTAAAATCACATCATTTACATGTGTACTCCTGTTTGCTTAACTCGTAATCAGAACGAATTCTTTGATATTTCTTTATATTTTGCTTAACTTGTAAGGAAACAATGGGATACCGCTATTTAATATTTCCTCAGTATCTCTTCGGAAGTTGCTTGGCTTCTTTCTTGTTACTCGCATTTGTATCCCAGTCATAGAACATTACACCACTAATGTCGCCTTTACTTGTACTTGCCTTATCATCATTCACCACTGGGGATGGTGATCAAATCAAATAGCTTACATGTATTATGTATACCATACAGTAGCATTAGAGACCATCAGAAAAAAAAAAAGAGAGAAATTAATCCAGATTTACAAAAGATTAGTACTAGACAAAAAGATACCAACTCCTCCTTAAAACATATAAAATTCTTCTTATCTTTACTAAAATTTGGTTATAAATTTCACCAAACATAATAACAATTGTCATGCAATTTCTTTCCTATTGTTCACTATACACTGATATTTATCACTAAATATATATATATATAAGCTGCATATGTTAAATTTTTTTAAATAATTCAAAATGTTATCAATATTAATCAATTTACCACTAACAATTAGATAATTTATCACTAATAAAGAAATCGTCAAATTATTAAAGAAATAATTTGGTGAAAATCTACTACAATTTTAAATTAAATTATCAAAAGTCAAAATCAAGCGCTCAAGTGATACGGTTTATTCGTCCAATTCAATTCTGACTTATCTTATTTTTAAACAAAAAAACAAAAAAACAAAAAGCTTATCTGAGCAACAGGCTTTTGCAAGAATAAAGAATAAAATCTCTGGCTCTCTCAAATATAATAAAAGATTACTTTACACTTTTTTCTGGGCAAGTAATATTTTAACATAAATACAGATACTTATATATATCAAGTGTTCAGACAGACTTTTCTACTTACTAGCTGTCTGCATAAATACATGATCTCTCCACTCTCTCTATACATACAAAACTCCCTATACATATAATTCTCATCAAACCCTTGATTTGATTCTTGTTTCTTGAAGATGGTAGGTGGTGGCAACTCCAAATCAGACATTTCACTACCTGGAACATTTGCTAGTAGTGCTTTTGCTGCTTGTTTTGCTGAGGTATCTAACTATGATCATGCCCTTTTCTTTCTTTGTTTTATAAATTGTTTTTTTGTTATAATTTGATTATCTTGTTTGTTTAGATATAAGCATTGTATCTGCATTTAATCTGTTCTTTCTTTTGTTTTTGAATTGGCTTGTCACCTTTGTGAATTTTGATTTTTTTATCCACACTTGATATGTGAACAGTGGTTTTGATCAGTGTTCTGGTAATGACTAATGGTATCTAGACTGTTGGGGTGGTTTTAAGCGATTAATCGAGTAATCAGGGATTAATTATGTGTTTTCGAGTATTATTTTTGGTGTACACTAATTATTGTTGATCCGGGCCTAGGCTGTTTCTTCTCTAAATTTGTCCAATTCTTCCTGAATTCCGATAAATTTTAAATTTTGCCACCTAGATTTTATTTTTAAATTTTACGATTGCCTAAAGGGCAAAGGCCCAATTATGATTTTACACCTGGTGCTTTTTCAGGGAGGTAACAACAAAGATTATACCTTTTTTAAAAAAGTTGAATTTTGTTGCTTTGAACTGGATTGTTATTGTTTTTTGCTATGATTTGGCCAACCTGTTTGTGTAGATTTAGATTTAGTTTAAGTACATTTAGATTTTTTTAAGCTTTGGTTGTGAATTTTGATTTTGATTTAATCTATTAATATGTGAGTTCTCTCAATCAATGGTTTAGAAAGTCGTTAGGGCGGTTATGAGTGCCTTAAAGCAATTAATCAAGTAATCGGAGAAACAATAGTTTTGGTGTAAAAAAAATTAATCACCAATTCAATTAGTCTGCTTTTCCCAATTTTCCTGCTTTGGTCCACTCTTTCCCGATTTTCTGAACACTAGTCTCAACTCAATAATTGATGAAAGTTGTGTGTGTTGCATATGAAATTCCAGCTCAAAACCCCTTTTTACTAGATTACATGTATGTGTATATTGGTGTGTCGTCAGCGCTAGTATTTCATCCTCTGAACTACGGAGTGTTTTCTGAAAAAGAGTTTTTTCTAGATCCTTAGTTCATCCGAGCAACACTTAATTTAACAGCCTGACAAGGATGTTCACACAATACACATTCACATTCACGATAATTTACAAAAAAAGTGTCCTCATATGCTTAGTTCTTTTATCTTTTTTGATGGATTCTAGATCTCTATTATCTAGTTTGTCGAGGTCTACTTTAATGGTATTATGATAAACACTATCAAAATTTTGCACCATTTTGTGTAAACAAATGTAATCGGTAATTAAGGTTGCCTTGTTAGGCCATAAGGTGATATACATAGAAATGACAGAGTTTCATAATCATTAGCATAAAAGAGTTATACAAGTTCCTGATAGTAACCATAACAATTTTTTACACAGATCTGTACCATTCCCTTGGATACTGCTAAGGTCAGGCTTCAAATTCAAAAGAAAGCTGTCGCAGGGGATGGAGTAGCTTTACCCAAGTATAGGGGTATGTTGGGTACAGTTGGCACAATTGCAAAAGAAGAAGGTCTATCTGCACTTTGGAAAGGCATTGTACCAGGTTTACATCGTCAATGCTTGTATGGAGGTTTAAGAATTGGCTTGTATGAACCTGTAAGTTCTGTGATTATTTTCCTCTCTGTAATATCCGCATTCTTTTCTTGAGCGTTCATAATTTAGTTGCATATTCTATATATATATTAAACAGGTCAAAAACTTGTACGTGGGTGAAAACTTTGTCGGGGATGTTCCTCTAATGAAAAAAATACTAGCTGGGCTTACAACTGGTGAGGATGTGGATTTTACTCTCATATAAGCTTTTTCCACAGCGATATAATGTGCCATATCCATTCATGTTTTCTATGTAGAATAATCTCTGCATAGGTGTGTGTAGCAACAATATTTTGTATCACATTCTTGTACGTGAAACAGGTGCCCTTGCTATTGCTGTGGCAAATCCTACTGATCTTGTGAAAGTACGACTTCAAGCTGAAGGGAAACTTGCGCCTGGTGTTCCAAGGAGGTATAGTGGTGCACTGAATGCTTACTCCACAATAGTGAGACAGGTCATCAACAATCCTCCGCCCTCATGAAATTAATTGACCAGTGATACTGTATGATTCCTCACTATCAATCTATAATTTAGGAAGGAGTACGTGCTCTATGGACTGGACTTGGGCCCAACGTTGCACGGAATGCTATCATTAATGCTGCTGAATTGGCTAGTTATGATCAAGTGAAAGAGGCAAGTCATTGATTCAAATACAACCTAAATAAATCCTTGCATTTGTTAATTTCAGAAAGTCTAATACTTTTACATGTACAGACAATTTTGAAGATTCCAGGGTTCACTGACAATGTTCTTACACATTTACTATCTGGACTGGGAGCTGGTTTTGTTGCAGTCTGCGTTGGCTCTCCTGTTGACGTGGTAACTTCTTTGTGCCAGATTTAATAATTAATTTGAATGCATCCTCTCTTTTGATATATATTCGGTGTTTTCTGATGATATATTACCAATTTTGCTGATGTAGGAACATATTGTGAACTGTTATCTCCTACCTGCAGGTTTTAATGTGTTCTGCAATTATAGCCTTCCTATTTTCCTACTTGGTGTAGTGTGAAACTTGAATGGGCATATTAAGTAACCATTCCGTGTCTAAATTAGCTAATTATTTGATGGCGAGGATGACATCTATAGTTAGAAAGCAATAACCCCCCGACTCGATTGTCAAAGAAAAAGAGTCACTCTGCCTACCTAAAGGAAGAGGTATTGGCCTCACCATCTTTACAGGGGGTTGAGGATTTAACCTTTGTAGAAGGCAAATTGGTTGTGGGAGTATGTTTAATTAGAAAAATAATTATTTACATTATCTCACAGTGTGAAGTTCGGGTTTTGCGCCTACACCCACTGACTCGAATGAGGCATGGGCAAGCAAAGTGGGTTATGTTTCTTCTGTGAAATGAAATTATCTATGGTTTGAGACATTTGACTAATTTACTGCACCGCTGCTTGCTTGCTTTTTCTTCTTCTCTAAATTTAAGTGGCTATGGTCGCACCGCTGCTACTACATATATTATAGATAATATTATTATTGCAACTGATAAAATAAAGTTTTAGTATACATAATCGTTGTATAAAAAAGTCATCTAAGAAGATCTGAGGGTAGTCCGGTGGTACAGGATAACCAAGTTTGTCTAGAGTTTGATCACCATCCCCATCCCCACCCTCACCCTCAATACCTAATAAAAAGCATCAAGGCAGCCCTTTCAATGGTTGGTCGCAATTGGGAGTCATATACTCATATGTTATAAGCTGTAGTCATTATGTTCCATTTTGATGCTTATTATGTATTCAGTATTCCCCTTTTTAAACATTCTAGCTCAAATTTCTGCAAACTACGGATAATGAAATAGATTGCTTTTTCAGGTCAAATCAAGAATGATGGGTGATTCCACCTACAAAAATACACTTGATTGCTTCGTCAAGACACTGAAGAATGATGTAAGTATTTTGTTCTTAAGAAATGGTACTTTGATTTTGCTACATCATCTTCCTTAAACATATATGCATACAACCCAAAGACCGAGAAGCAGCAAAGGCCTTAACGAACAAATTTAAGATCACTTATCCCATTTCCATAAAGGGGTTGCAAAGAGCTGTCATTGGCTTCTGTACTCTTACTTAAAAAACAAAGTTGGATATATTTGTGAACAACTCATCCCCCAGCACCAGCCCTATAATTTTGATACCTGGATCTTTTGGCTATTTCCTCTAGCATTCATCTAGTAAATTCATGTCATAATTTCATTGGTTTTAGCTTTCCGTGGTGTATGAAAAAAGAGAATTGATTTACTCACTGCCGATAAAGATGTTAGTAAAATCTATCTATCCTAGCTGTGCCCTTAATAAAATCTGTGGCAACCTTAAGTATTTGCTGAAACCATGTCATCTGTATCCTAAAGCTCATTAATTTTTCGGTTACAAAGTCGTCCCCTGAATAAAAGACTAAACCAGAACTTCTCTATCTCTGCAGGGACCTTTTGCATTCTACAAGGGCTTCATCCCGAACTTTGGACGGCTTGGGTCTTGGAATGTGATCATGTTTTTGACATTGGAACAGGTATAACTTTCTAAATTGACTAAAGTATTTGGTTTATCTTATCCCCCTGTTTTATCCTCATTTCTCCTTTTGTTGCGTACTCCTGCTGTAATTTTTAAGCCCATCATAGTTGATTATCATTGACTCTATGTTAGGATAGCAATCGATTCACTTATACTTCTTTATTAAGCTTCTCACATGACTATTGTAGCTTGGCCTGTAACTATACTATATTATTATAATTAAAATTGAGGATTTCTTGCTTTGTCATATTTATCTTCGAGATCTGTTTCTCTAAATTTGTCATATTTCTTGTGGCAGGCGAAGAAGTTTGTTAAAAGTATAGAGTCCGCTTGAGTTGGATGTGGCAAAACGATGTGAACTCTCCATTTAAGCAGTTATCGACCTGTGTCTAATAAATAGTCTATTTAAAAGAACATTTGACAACAGCTTATGAGTTGTAGCCATTTAGTCCAGTATAATTTTATGTTTATTTGGTAGAGCTAAAAACAGGCTTTGACTTTATATGTATCGGCATTTTCCAAGTGGAAATTGCTGGTGGAACATATGATTTTGCTTGAGAACCATGTTTGATTAGTAAGGTAAACTGCAATGTTCGATGCTAAGCTACTTAGCGATATATCTTCAAATCAAAATGGTTTCATATTTGCATTATCCCATATTCCCATAATATGTTTGGTACTGAGTAAGCAAATATCAGTCTAGTGCACTAGTCCTTTATACAAGTTCAAATATATGATCATCATGTTAGTTCATGATATGTGTTGTGTACTACTACTGCAAAACAAGGCTCTATATATAGGATCAAAAGGAGCGTATGAATTTATGAAAAGGCAGAAGACATCCTTCCTCCAAGCTAGCAAAATAAAAACTCAGACTTTTACCATTGAACTTATGGTCGATCGTTACCCTCGGTTTCCTTTCAAAGGATGTTCTTCAACCATCCCCGATTCTGTTTCCCGTTCTTGATTACTGACTTTCACCGAGTTCATTTCTCTTTTGCGATTTTGCATTATGTAGTCGTTTAGATCTGCAATATCTTCCATGGTGTTCCACTCAGTAATAACTAATACTAATCCTGTACTTGTTTTCAAGCAAGTGAAATATTCTAGCTGGGGACACCAAAAAAGACAGAAAGACTCTAATTTGGGCATATTAAAAGAATAGTTCACAGTGCGACTGAAACTTTTGAGGTTTGGCAAATCTTCGAGCGTAACTTTCGAGAGTTGAAAGAGTGTGATATTCTTGTCATTTGTGTCAGAAGTTTCATCTTCCCTTCCATCCTCAACAATGCCTTCCAAAAATTGGCAATTCGACACTACTAATGTTTCAAGATGATGGAGATTTCTGAAGACAGAGCACGTGAAAAGAGAGGAGAGTCCACAGTTATCAACTTCCACCTTCTTTAAAGCCGGCATATAGCACTCATAAGTTGCAATGTGGATAAAACTTTTGAGTTTTGGCAAATCTCTCAAAACAACTGAATCCAGCTGCCAGAGTTTAATAGTCTTTGTATCCATCCCAGCATGTTCATCACATCTTACATCCTCCACGATTTCTTCCAACAAAGCACATTCTGATATTTCTAGTTTCCGGAGATGTTGTAGACTTATAAAGCCTGAGATTGTAAAAAGAGCAGGGCATCCACAATCAACAACGTATAGCTCCTCTAATTTCGGGAAACATAGAGATACCGGATCATGCCACCAACATCGATACAATGTCAAGCTTTTCAGATTATACAAATGCATTTTCCATTTACATCGAAGTTGCACCCGCTTTTTAGTCTTTATAGATATGCTCTTTAGTGGCCAAGTAGAATCATCTCTGCTCAATTTTATTGCTTCCAAGTTGATCTCCCCACAACCTTTTAGCTCAAGTTTTACCAAGCTTGGGAGTTCAACCTACAAAAGGAATGCCCTATGTTGTATCAACTTGACTCTAAGAAGAAAGAAGTTTTTGAACTACTTTACATGACAAAAGTGATAAATGTATATGAGTATATCCATTATAAATAGATAATTCCTAAAATATGCATATAAAGATCACCAATGCGGATGAGGAAACTGAGGTAAGCAGGCTATAACTGACTCTTTGAATGAAATTCATTGTAGGAGTTTAAAAAGAAGGGAAGGCATATAAATCTACCTTGTAGGTATAAGATTCCCCATTCCAGTAACACCAAAAACTGGCCAAATTCTCCAGATCAACTAGCTTCAGCTCCGTCAACTCAGGGAACACAATGATGCCATGATCAGGATGATCATCAATGATTTCTTCTTCTTTTTTATCATCTTCACCGACTATCTCTCTCATCATCCCGCACCATGAGATATTCATTCGTTTAAGGTGGATAAGGTCTCTGGCAATACAAGGTGGGAATGCGTTTCTCAAGTTCCTGCAATTTTCTATGTAAAGATATTCCAAATTCTGTAGCCTATGCAACATGGCAAGTGGGATCACACTCTTCAGTTTATTACATTCATGTACCTTGAGGCTCTTTAATTTGAAAAAGGAGGAAGATACAATTTTATTATTGTCATCACACATATGCTTTCCCCAGATATCAGTAACTGTATGTTCCAAATCCCACATACTTAATACTTCCAAGGAAGGGAATGCAACCTACAATATGTATATACCCATTAAATCAAAAACAAATTCATAATCTGAAAATCGGATCGAAATGGTAACGATTACAAAATTAGATAATTAAGGCAAAACTGGCATACCATTCCATCAAATAGAGGTTGAAATTGAGCACAAGAGATGACACAGTTGTTCGTTGAACCCGAATGCATTTCTTTCTTTTCCCTGTAAAAGCTTGTTAGACTTGGCACACCCTCTAGCTCCAATCTTTTTAGTTTGGCGAAGTTTATGATTTCTCCATCATTTGTGCCTTCATTCATTAAAATTACTTCCATTGCAGGACAATCATCTATGTCGAGCTCTTGCAATTGCACCAGACATTTTGCAACAGACTTGCAGAATAGGTATTTTATTGCAGAGCAACTTTTAATTTTTAAAATGGTTCGTTTAGAGAAATATGTCCGCGGTTGATGACCATGCTGAATCTCATCTTCCGATATCCTTGCTATATGCTCCCCAGTGTCACATGCATGAATGGTCAGGTCTCTTAAATATTTAAATGCTTCTCTATTGCTTTTCCAGATGCTGCTTATATCAACATCCGTAGAACTCAATGTCACTTCTTCAGCCCTCTCTATCAGACTTTGTAAAGCTTCATCTCCCTTAACCTCAACATTGATCAACTCGATCATTCTCGTTGAATTTGGTAAATCTTCAGTATTCCATCTCTGTCCGATTGATAAATCATATTTTCGTAATTTGAAAAATATAGATGTGCCTTGACAAGCCTCAAAATTACTAAATAAAACCTGTAAACTTGTCAGACAAGTTAGCTTACTAATCTCGTCTATTTTGGGCGCTATATCTCTTGCATCATCTGAAAACCTGAATCCATATGGTATATACAATTCTTCCAGACTAGAAAGGCTAGATATGGCATTTGGCACCATTATCACTTCAGTTAAATCCTGTCGAATATCTAGCTTTCGAAGACATTCCAGGTTTTTCAAATCCAGCGAACTTGGGAGATTACAACCCCGAATGCAAAGATTTTCTAAATTTTTGGGATAAAGACTAACATCTGTCACTCTTATATCACAGTTATCAAGAACAAGCATCTTTAGTTTACCCAAGGGTTGAAAGGAAAACTGCTCAGAAAGAAAATGCACATTTTGGAGCATTAAAAATCCAAGATTCACAAACATACCAAAGAAGCCACCTGAGAAGCGTTATTGATGATTGTTGCAGTGTAACCACAATGTATATAGGTCTGTACAAACCAGATCCTCTGGAAAATGAACATCATTACCATCTACGTCCAAACGTAATAATTTTGAAGTACTATAGTGAGCATTTTCACGCAATCGGGATCTACATCTTTCATGTAAAAATGCATATTTTGGATCTGTGAAAGCTATGAATCTTGCTACATCTCTGATGATGTCATGCAATTTAGTTATATTATTTTTTCTACAGTCGAGTAACAAAGAAGATATAGTGAGTTCATCAACCATAGCACATATTGCAGATTCTCCATCTCCATCTAGTATAATCTGCGAGCCCATTGCAACCTGGATCAGCGTCTTGATATGAATGTCAGCATCTTCAGGAAACAAGGAGCACAATAAAAGACAAAATTTCGCATCTTCCCTTAATCTATCAATACTCAATTTAACACAAGCATATACTTGATCATCTATACCAGGAATGTTTTTAAAATTGCCCTTCTCAAGTTTCTGAAGGGCATCCTTCCATACATGGTGGCGGGGAGACATGAATTTTAGTGCTTTACCAACAGCACGAATGAGGAGAGGTAAACCCGCACATCTAGAACACACTTCCTTTGCCAAGGTTTCATTCTGCAGGGAATCAATGTGACAAGCACCCACGGTATCTTGGAACAAATCCCATGCTTCTTCAGCTTTCAGGGATGTAATTTCAACAGGACACTGGCACCTGTTACTCAAGCATACATCTTTCTTTCTTGATGTCAAAAGGATCTTACTACCTTTTGAACTACTACTTTCACCAAATGACACTACGCCATAAATGGCTTCTAGCAACCCCAACACAATGTTACTATAGATGCTAAAATGTGTTGCCATAGGGCAAAAAAAGGCTATTGCCACACTTTTGGGGTGTTAGGTGTAAGGCAGTAACCATAGGTATCTATGGTAACATCAGTGCATTCAATGGTAACACAGAGAATAATGTTGCTATAGATATCAATTGTAACATGTTTTTTACCCTATAGCAACATGAATTTTGTGTTGCAGTAGATGTACTGATTTACAAAAAAAAAGGTGGGCCCCACAGGTGGGCTCCATATTAGGGCCGACCTGTGGGGCCCACATCTAGGACCCAGCTGTGGGGCCCACCTCTAGGGCCCACCAATGTGATGTCTATTGCAACACACATAT
>PHNY01029365.1:518-17493 GCA_003724115.2 Anethum foeniculum | reverse complement strand
TTTTGATCAATTTGATAAATTATTCAATTTTTTAAAATTTTTGACAAATTAACTCAATCGATTATTTCAGTTTTCAAAATCTGTAATCATGCTTTTAATTTTTAAATACATATGTGTATATATGGATCTCATATTGTTATTAGAAAATTTACCGACTACTCACATAAATACATGACACATTAGTTTAACGTGAGATTTTTGAGTACCTAACATTTTACGAAGTATGCAAATAAAGGATTGATACAGTAGTTGAACTTTTTTCCCTTTTACGGGAAGTCAAGAGTTTGACTCCTGACGTATGCATGCATAATTAATTAGAAAAAAAAAATTTACGAATTATATTCCAAACTCAACGAATTACAATTAATGTTGAAATAATAAATTCAGAGATTAGAGAATGGATCTTGCCTAGAGAAATATACTAAAGATATGGATGTTTAAGCAAGCCATGTCCTCGGTCTGTCCTATTTTTTTAATCCATAAAAAACAATTTTATTAATTCTCTCCGTATGCTGAGATCACCGAGGAAAGAAAAAATTACCAAAATTGAAAACAACGAGATCTTGTTGCGTGGAGTCGTATTAAGTAGAGAGACAGTCACGTCCAATACTCCCTCCGTCCCTATTTACAAGTCTATTTTGTTTTTCGAGTAGTTAAATTCCGATATTTGACTAAATATTACAAATTATCTATTTATTATTTGAAAAAACTAAAAGTTACATATTAAACTAGACACCATACTCTTTTTAATGATATAACTTATTTTAACTTTTATAATTTTATAATATATGAAAATTTTAGTCAAAATAAAGTCAATTTGACTAGTAAAAAGTCAAAATTCAAAATGAACATGTATTTAGGGACGGAGGGAGTATATTAATTCAGTAATGTATTTAATTATTTGGGGTACACTAAAAGCATGGCAGTCAAATTCTAACTGTTTTGGTAAAATAAAATAAAATTGTAACCGTGGTTAATATCACTAGTAGTATATCAATTTCTCGGATTTATGGATGAGGTCCAAGCCCGAATGGTAAATGAGTAGAGAGGAGTTGAGTTATGTATCGTTAAATGATAATTGCTGTGATATAATATTCTGTGGAGCCTTTCTTTAATATCTTAAATTTTTAGAACAATTAGTTACTTAACATGATATCAGAGTTCGGTTTAGGGAAGGATTCATGTTCGAGTTTTTAACCCCCATTTGTTTAATTTAAATATTTGTTATTAGTATTGGTATTATTATTGGTATTGATTAATTTGTTGTTGTCAATTATAGCGAAAAATATCGCAAAGGGAGAGTGTTAAATAATTTGTTGTGGTATAAGGATCTTGTTGGAACCTTCTTTTGACACTTTAAGATTTTAGAACGACTGATTTGTTTTGTTTTTTTAAAAACGAAACAAATTGAGCTATTTTTTCAAGTCGAGTGAATAGTGATATTCAAAATCAGCCATTAATAAATAAGCTAAATACAAGTTTGAGCATGAACATTTCGAATCAAGTTAAAAGTTAAATAATGAATCAAGTTTGAATCGAGACGAGTCGAGTCGAGTCGAGTTTTTCACTTATGTATGTTTAGTGCTCAATTTAAAATAACTCACGCAATTCAAAATCTCACACTCAAATTAACATTTTAAAATCATACAATTTACAGGAAAATTACATTCATTTGTTTCTTTCAATCTTATTAACTTGTTACTCTTTTTTTTTTTTAGTCTTAGATCCAGAAACATGATAGAAAACTCAAAAGTATACTTCTACATGTAAAATTAAATAATACTAAAATTTATAATAATTTTATTTCTACTGATATCAACAAATAATGTTATTTCTAATTTTAACTAATGTTTATAATTTATGTTTATTTAACTTAGATATTAAAATTATTTCTCATAAAAATATTATCAAGTTGAGCTGACTCCAAACTAAACAAGCCGATTTCAAGTTAAACATGTGTAAAATTAAGCTTGAACTCGTTTATTTATCGAGCACATTTTCATATTCAAACTTGGGTCAGTTAATAAACGAACCGAATCGAGCCAATCTCAAACGAGTCTGACTCAAATTTTATTTACGAATGAGTCTGTTTATTTACAACTTTACTTAACAATTTTTTTTTTCTTTTTTTACAACCTTGCTTAACAAATTCTTTAGTTCTATTTATGATAGTTATAGAATTTTTCCTTATAATCAATTATAACTTATGCACATACTGTTTTAATTTTTTTTTTATGTAAGTAATCTATACTTTAACTTTGTTTCGAAACTTTTGTAAATTACATTTTAATATAAACAATTCCTAGACATGTTCAAAGTAAAATTATTATATGTCTCAAATCCTATTAACATATATATTTAATAGTTAGACCTTTAAATAAATAGTCCTACAAATATGTTATATTAGAACAGTTTTTTAATAAAGAAGTAGGGTTTATAAATGTGTTTAAAATAATTATATGTTTATCAATAATCATATATTTATAAGATAGTAAAACATAAGAAATTTATATATCATAAGTAGACCGGTTATTACAATTTAAATGTGGAACCCAAAATATCAAGAAATCAATTTATACTATTTATTAACGAGTAAAATACCCTTTAAATAGTATACAAATAGTATCAAAGTATAAAAAACACCAAATTTTGGTACTTGTCTTAGCTAATCTCACTCTAAATTCGGATTTGATTCCCTACAACTATATAAGTATATAAAATTTATATATAATTAATTTTATTTGATATTTCACCATGATTCGATTCCCTATAACTACATAATTATACAAGATTTATTTATAATGTAATTTTTATAATTTTATTTGGGTTCAATTATCTACAACTACTTATCTTATCATATCAAATTTTTGTAACAACTAATTTAACAAATTTAGTACTATTTGATATTATTATTTTAATCTAGATCCGTGTTTGGCACTGAGTTACCGACTAGTATAAGTGAACAATTCTAAATTTTATTATTGAAAATCAAGTAAAGAAAATCAATAGCAAGTACATAACATAAGTTATGGATCATACCATTCACATGACTAATTAATTGATGAAATTTAAAGAACAAGTCAAGAGAAATGCATATATTTACAATTCATTTATAGACAAAATTAAATAATAATAATAATAATAATAATAATAATAATAATTTGTGATGCTAACAGTTTGGTAGAAAACACGGACATCAAAGTGGTGTCACTAGGTTGTAGGTTGGCGTACGCGTGGGCGTAGGGCAGGGACAAGTGAAGAAATGCTATTCCCTCTTTCCCATTCAATTCTCTACGTTACTTTTTGACATGTTTTTTAAGACTTCTTTAAAGTATAGTTTTATAATATTTTTTGAAATTTTTTTTTTCTGAATAAAAGTTTAAATTATTCGGAAATTTTTTTTCAAAAAAAGATTATGAAACTACCCTTTATAGTAATCTCGAAATGCATGCAAACAGTGCACGTATATAATTGAACAGGACTGTACATTTAACTATCCATGCCATGGATTTAACTATATTTTTTCTTCTCGGCAATGAGCTGTGTGTGGGCCCATCCTGGGCTTAACTTTCTGATACATTTAACAGACGGGCCCAAGCCTGAGCAAGTTAACTGCCAACAATTACCGGTTTTTATACATTTTTCTGCCCAGTTGCAATTATACGTTACAGTGCAGACCAACCAAACATTGCGCAGTTTCCCTTGCGTGCTTTCTAAATCCAACAGCGGACTACCTATTTCTGTTTAAGAGGGCCGTTGGATTTAGTTTAAATAACATACGAATTTATTAGAGTTTTTGACTTGTATTATACCAATAAAAAATTTAAAATCAAAAGATGGTATAGTAATAAAAATGGAGGTCCTTTATGGGGGGAGAATAAAATACCTGAGATATCAAAGTTTTTTGAGTTGTTTATTAATAAAATATTAAGATGAAATGATAATTTAGTAATAAAAATAGGGTTTTATTTATTACGAACAATATAATAAATATGAGATTACTCTACATGATAGTAAGATGTATGGCAGAATTTACTTTATTTTGTATTCACTTCATTATACTCCATCCATTTCAAAATACATGTCCGTTTTTTGAAAAAAAATTTGTTTCAAATTAGTTGTCCACTTCAACTTTTAATAGAAGTTTATATTTTGAAAATCAACTCTAGTTCACATATCTCTAATTTATATTTCCAAGATTAACTATATGCCACATATTATACTCAATTAATGTAATTAATACAACTTTTTTCATCAACATTCACATTTTTTAATATGTGTGATTTTTTGAAAGTGGACATCTATTTTGAAACGGAGGGAGCATACTATATATACTTTATTTTATATTCATTCCATTTTGTACTATATACACTTATCAAATACTAATATTCAGCCGTCTGTTTATACACTCTAACACCATATTTGGACATAGATAAACATATAAACATTTGATACCTACGTATTTGCATGTTGGAATAATATAAGATTCTGAAAGTGGTCTTTCTCTTATATCTTAAGGTTTTAGATGAACCGGTTTCTTAACAATTAGAGCTTAGGATTCTAATTAGGCTGGCGGGATGACTCAAGTTCCACTTCTTACCACCCCAAAGTTTATTATCTTAATTTTAGTTTTGCGTTAATTAAATTGTAAATGATTTGATTATTTGAATTGTAAGTAAATATGCAATTTTTTATTGTATGTGTAGATTTTTAACTACTTGGAAGATTATATATAGTAATATATTCAAATTTCTTTATATAATATCTATAGTATTCACTTTAGAATATTTTGTTAATTATGTCTAATTAGTTTATTTTGTTCAGCGGCTAACCAAAAAGACCTCATTTGGTTTAGAACTTGTCATTACATATTTTTATTGACATGACTATATACCTAGTCTTATACATTCTTGGAGTTCCATATCGTCTTATTTGTCTTTTTTGGATTTGTTTTATTATCTTTTAAATTTACTTGGACGAATGAATATTTCGGGATAGAAAATGAATGGAAACAATAAAAATGGTAGCAGAATGTAGTGTATGATCCAGTATACATATTTTAAAGGCGCTTTCTTTTATGATATATAGGTTTTATTGTTTAAACTTCCGGGGAATCTCTTTCTTCGGATAATCATAATTTAGATTACGACCTATGAATTGATTAAGTATACCTTTTAGTTAGATGATAAGTTTTTGTGTACGAAAGAAACCCTTACAATACATTATCCATTTGGAGATTTGTAATTGGAATATTTTCATAATGAAATGTTTCTTTGTTTTTGCAAAAAAAAATATGTAGATATATAAATATATGCATTAACATATTTCTTTGAAAATATAATATTTAGACGAGTTTATAAAATTCACAATCTCATCTCATTTTTCTTTAAAAATTAAATTCATACTACTTTCATCCATCATTCAAAGATGAAGACACAAAACTAACTATATAAAACATATGTTAATGAATATGTTTATATATACAATATATAATATATTGCTCGGAGTCAATATATAGATACTTACACTAATTAAGATAATAAATATATATACTTTATATTATAACGATAAAGGATCCAGAGGCATGATTGAGAGAGTCGATATGTTAATTAAAACATGAATATATAAACTTAACAAGAATTTAGTTATTGTTATCTTGTAATTTTTTTTGTTAGATTTGGGTTTTGTCTCCCAGATTAACGACACCTGGAACTACATTGTATTATGATCAAAGTTTAATTGTGATGAATGTATTACTCGTTTTCTACAATATTTGGTAGCTTTGAACTAAGTTTCAAACTCGTATCCTTCACCACTGTTGAATTAAAGGGCTGAATCAGAGTTGAAAATAGCTGAATCAGAGTTGAAAATAGCTCAATTAGAGATGAAAATAGCTTAATTATAGCTGAAATTAGAGTTGATTTTCCAATAAAGATCCCATATAGTTGGAAATGTACTTTTGAATTAAACAGAGTTTGTCCTCTCATATATTTAGTGTTGGAGATGTACTATATACCTTCGACATAGTTGAAACTAGAGTATTGGCATAAAAAATAAATTGAAATAGATTTGAGAATTGGTTCTACATAATTTTCATCTGCAAAGTCTTACATCGAGGCAAAAAGTTTAGAGCTATACATAGTTTTGTTAAGATATTAGTAGTTCCTTTTGATTTTTTTGATACAAATTACAAGTGAGTAGTTGATCATTGTTTCTAATGATTGTAGCTCGTAGCAATGATTTATATTTGTATCGTTGGGTATAAACAACTCTTGAAATTTATATATACACATATATTTGCATGGAAGCTTGTGTTTGTGTTTTTCACTATTTTTCATTTTTTGTTTCATTTTGTTATCCGCAATTAGTTTCAAAAAATGGTATATAGTTGTATTCACCCTCATGTACAACTCTTTCAAACCTAACAATTAGTATTAGTGCTTGTTGATCGATATACAGATTTCATCCATGTTTATCACAAGTTTTTGGTGTTGTGTTGGTTTTCAAAGTTTTGACAATCTTGTTCGGTTTATGATTTTGTGTTGTTGGTGTTTATGAAATCTTGTTGTTGATTTTATGGTGTTAGAACTTTTAGATCCGATAAAATGAGTACTCATAAGATCAGTAGTATTGAGGTTCCCCCGTTTGAGCGTAGTAACTATGATATATGGAAGAAGAAGATATTTTATTTATGAAGGTATCAAATCCTCTGTACATGAATATCTCAAGGATGCTCCTTTCGTGAAAATGTAATAAATCCCTGAAATTATAGAAGTTGGATCTAGTAGTTAAGCTCCTGAGAAATCTGTTCCAAAAATCTATCAGAGTATATACATTAGGATAGGATGTAGATGGGATTGGACACAAGTCCTCAGCTGATTATAGCTGACTTAATGGATTCTGATATGTGTCATCAAATTATAAACAGTAATAGTACTAAACACATGTGGGATACTATTGAGCTGATAATGGATGGAACTAAAGAAGTAAGAGAAATTAGGTTAGATATTTAAACCTTCAAATATGAAACATTTAAGTCTCTCCTCGGTGAAAGCATTACTCAAGTCTTAGAAATGTTAATTCGGCTACTGAATAAGTGAGTATGCAATGGAAGAAATACCTGCAAAGAGAGATAAATAAAAATTTTATGCTAACACTACCACATCATGTGGAGCATGAGGTTTTATCTAGCAGGGAAAGATCTGACTTCAACTCAATGTCACCGAAGAAATTTTATAGAAATTTGAAGACTCATGAGATAGAGCCGGAGCAGTGGAAAATAATCTAGTATGTTGGTAAAGTGGATAAAAAGAACATTGAGTTTCTGACGACTGTAGCTCTTCTAGAAACTGATCAGAAGCACCCGGAATTAATGGTTAAAAAACCTCAAGCTAAGATGAAATATATTACCTTTTAATTAAATAATATTTCCTTTTTATAAACACCTAAAATACAAGTTGATGTGCTTATTGTTAATGTGTCCTTTAAATACCGCGATAACTACTTCACTCATTGTTTATGTGCTTTCTCAGGATTCACCATGCATCTATGGAACACACACCTGGAAGATATCTGGACGTACACATACCATTGCATACATAAAACTAGCAACTGCACTAATATAAAGAATACACTCCATCTTTTTCATCTTCGTCTTGGAGAGTATTTATTTGAGAGCCTGAAATGTGGAGCCAATAGAGTCGTCACTGGTTTAGCACCTTCCATTCTGAATCTCGTAATAACCCGTTCAATATAGCCTTTCTAAATTAAATATAAATTATGGTTTAACCTCTCTCTTTTAATCTCCATACCCAAAACTTTCTTATCAACGCCCATGTCTTTCATCTCAAACTTCTCAATAGGTTGAGATTACATCATATCTATCTCCACTTTGCTTTTTGAAGCAATAAACATGTGCCATCTATATATAATAATAAATTGATATATTCATCTCAACAAAGTTTTCGAATCTAAACACAACAATCATACTTAATTCTAAATTAACCATGCTTTCGCATGAAGAAGACAAATAGCTTATATCATTGTTAAGGAGACTGCTCCAGTCCATACAATGACTCCTTTAATGTTGGGTACATGACAGGTCTATACCATCATAACAAGCCTACTCAAGTGACATTGTTATTTTACATGATCAAATGGTTTCTAAAATTTGGAGTAGTGATAGGTTCTCACAATACTTGTCACTTGCATTATGTAATTACTTCTAGACTGCTCAATGATTATAATGAGTTTAGGAGTTGTCAGTGTAACATTCTGTAAATATTAGTTTGAAATAAATATTTCTGAAAGAAGTTCAATCAAAGATTGATCAAGCAGCAGAATGAAGTACATATTGAATAAAGTTGCAGAAGACACTCCAAGTCAAATATAGTGAAGTCTAGAAGAGCTATATAGTGAATTGGTGCAATATTATATCGCATAGTTGAAGATGTCGTGAAGTCTACTATATCACAAAGTAGGGATTTAGGCTATGTCATAAAGTCCTTATACCGTGAAGTCTAAAGCTAGCACTACATTGTAATATAGTATAATGAAGTCAAGATAATATCTGAGTTCACAATATTATCAGCTGGGCAATTCTACTACAAGACAAATGAAGGTATAATTCAGAGGTTAAGGGGAACAATCACTACAGCAGCTGGTATATGGAGGTGGTCCATGGACAGATGTCAGATCTACAACAAAACTTGGAGAGGAAGGAAATGAGACACATTGCTAACAATACGAGAAAGTGATAACAGAATGATAAGGGGCCCATACAAGGGGTAACGTGCCTTCACTGGATTGGCAAGACACCACTCACTGAAATTGTGTGTGCACAGCTTGTGAGATGAAATATATATATTCAGTGCATATCTTTCTTTAGTGAGTAGAAGAGAGAGAGATATTTTTGTATTGTGTTTTTCTTTTCTTTTCTATAAGCAAACTTGAGAATTCATTTTCTTGAGAGAAGCTAAGATAAATCATCTCTGGTTTATCTTAGGGCTGTAGTAGTGATTTGCTTTATTAATATAAATTAGATTGAATTAATATTGAATGTTGCTCGTATTGTTTATTTACTGAATCACTCGATAGTGTTGTTTAAAGCTTTCAATTTGATAAGAGTTTGATAACTAATCATTCACCCCCCCCTGCCTAGTTGTTTTGAGGACCTTGTTTCTAACACTCAAGCAACATACATTACGTTCATTAATATCATTACGTTCCTCAATCATTGTTAAGGAGACTGTATTTGAGATGTTTATTGATGAATTTAGTTCATAGAATTTCTAATCTACTTATCTCTTATGTATAAATATTTTTAGTTCTATTTAAATTTATGATGTGTGTTATAATACGTGTTCTCTAGTTGTTTGGTAATAATTTTTATTATTTTGCATATATTTCTTTATTTTCAGTGTTCTTTGATATATAAAATTAACAAAAAATTGACCAATGATAAAAATAAAAATAACAGAAAAAATAAACATAACAATACAATTTGAAGATCAATTTTAAAAGAACAGTGTTTTAAAAGAACGCTAGGTGTCAAATATACCTTGTAATGTTGCTTATACTTTTAAGTTAGGTTCTTGTCATACTTTTAATCTTTGATCATCTTTATATACACCCTCCATGGAAGATGATTTCAAGTACAAAAATGATTAATATTCTCTAATTTTATGCACACCATCCAAGAAAGATGATGTAAAGTACAAAAATGATTGATATCTGTATACTTGAGCCATGCGAGTTTAATGGTGTCCATTCACATTTATTATCTAGACATAAAAAGTAATTAATCTATGCCTATTTGTTAATAGAATAATTATTTCGCACTTTTTATTATTCAACATCATTTTTAGCTAGCATAACTTTTAGATATCTTATCACTCGTTTTATACAGCTTTGAAATTCATTTTTTTTTCTATCATTCATTTTCTAAATCCAATATTGAGATTACCAGTACATAAAAGGATCCTGAAAAGGCATCCTAAACAGTAAAAATAAATTACGCCAACTGTACACTTTAGCATTGGTCTAGGTCGACTATGCATAGCATGAAATTTCACATTTGATTAATATTATGTACATTCCAAATGTTTGGCAGACCTAATTTTATCATATAGTATCCCCACAATTAATATTTTTATAAAATTTATTTTATGTGGATAAAAAAGCTATACCCTATCTGATAACTAGTGTTTAATACTTAATTATCTACTAAAATCGTAACTTGTTATTTATAATTAACACTAATCCATAGATAGCTTTCCATAACGCAATTGCTTGATGTTGTCATTGTTTTTGTTGAATTTGCCATGCATATTTTGGCTACTACAATATTGTCATTTTATGTTACCTCAAACATCCAAAATATGTTGCTAAAGCATCAAAGTGTTGTTATGTTGTTATAGTGCTTTCTCAAGACTCGCTATGAATCTATGGAACATACACCTCGGAAATATCTGGATGTATACATTGCCATTGCATATATTAAACTACCAACTGCACTAGTATAAGGAATATGCTCCATCTTTTTCTTCTTCGTCGCCGTAGTACGAGAGTATTTATTTGAGAGCCTAAAATGGCTGATAGAGTCGTCACTGGTTTAGCACCTTGTATCTCAAATCTCACAATAACCCGTTTAATATAGTCTTTCTAAATTAAAAACAAATTCTGGTTCAACATGTCTCTTCTAATCTCCATACCCAAAAGTTTTTTAGCGACACCCATCTCTTTCATCTTAAACTTCTCACTAGATTAAAGTTTCATCATATCTATCCCCGCGTTACTTTTTGAAGCAATAAGCATGTCCCATCTATTTAAAATAATAAGTCAATATATTTATCTCAACAAAGTTTTCGAATATATACACAACAATTATACTTACTTCTAAATTAACCATGCTCCGCATGAAGAAGCCTATATCATTATCAGAGGAAAAAATATCTTGTTATAGTCCACTCTTTCTTTTTACGCATACCTCATCACAGCCTTGTACCTTATATAACCGAGTTTAAAAGGATCTTCTTTCCTCTTGTACACACACTTATGACCAAAAACTTTTATACATCACACAAGATAGGCGAGTATTATAAAAAATAAATTTTAATTAAATTTTTTTATGATACATATTTATGATGCGTTTTTACAAAACTGATATACGTGGGAAATACAGATAATCATTTGGTAAATGCATATCCCAATTATTAAAATTTGTTGATCGGTATATCTGAAAATTAATATTTTTACTAATTTTAACTAAACAAATTGTTAACTTTGTCATTTTTAATTTTTCCAAAATTCTACTAATGAATATTGGATAGGAATAGACAATATAACAGGTGATCGGTTGCAGAATGACATGAATAAAACTGTATTCTCGGTCTTCTCTACACCACTAGACTCGGACAGTCGGACTCTCTCTCTTTCTCCACAACTCATTATGGCATTAATGGAAATTACATGAAGAAATCTCACATTATTTTCTAGCCTGTATCATCATTTTAATCTCCTTGTTAATATCATCATCCATTAATGGCGTCCATGAAGCTTGGTACAAAACCTGAAGCATTTCAGCGTGATGGCCATAATTGGTAAGGATTATTCTCTTTTTTAATCATTCATTTTTTATTTTTTGGTTAAAAAGCTTTTGATTATGCGTAGATTTACTTATTTTTTCGACTACATCTACAAGTAACTGATCAGGCAAGCAATACTTTAAGCAAAACGGTACTACTTCAGATATAGAAAGTGGAACAAATAAATTGTTGGAGTTATCATTTTTATCTAGTATCAATGCGTTTGATCTTAAGAATCTCTTGCAATAAGGCTGGCTAAAGATTTCTTGTAAAAACACTAGCCCTAGCCCTGCTCAGTTCATAATGATAATATTTTCATCTTTTTTCTATTCCATGTTTTATTTTCATTATGCACATAAAAGAGGAGCCGTATGAGATGAAAATGAGATGAAAATCTTATGTACGGTTCTGAAACGGAGATTCTTTGAATTGAATGACGACCGTAACGATGTCGGCTCAATCCGAAGGAAATTACGCGGAAGCTTTACAGAATTATTATGAAGCTATGCGACTATAAATTGATCCCTATAATCCAAGTTATATACTCTGTAACATAGGACTTATCCACACAAGTAACAGAGAACATTCGAAAGCTCTGGAACTAATTTGAAATAACAATCATTTCCATTATTAATGATCCGCATAAAAAAACATGCACTTAATTATCGCTGGTTCACCTTTTACCTTGATGTAATCATTTGTACATCGATATGTTCATAAAACGTTTACAGTTAACTTGTACTTGTCCAACTCCTCACAATTTTACATGTTCTCAGTAGTCTATGGTTCAAGAATTGTTCTCTAATGGTTTTCGACTAAAACCAGGCAATGCACAACAGGGCTTCCAAGTGATGTCACCATTGAGATTGGAGAAATGTCATTTCATCTACACAAGGTTCATCTACTTGAAGATATCCTTTTATAAAAAATAATGTATACTTTTAAGTCTAACATTTGTCTCTTTCGGCATATACTGCAGTTCCCATTGTTGTCTAGAAGTGGATTACTGGCAAAGCAAATTGGGGAATTGCCTAGTGGTGATGGATCAGTAAATGTCTTGCAACTTCGTGGTTTACCTGGGGGAGTTAAAGCGTTTGAGCTTATAGCCAAGTTTTGCTACGGGGTCAAAATAGAGCTCACTTCTGTAAATATAGTTATTGTAAGATGTGCAGCCGAATACTTTCAAATGAATGAAGATATTGGTGAGGGAAATCTTATTAAACATTCGGAGGCTTTCCTTGATGAAGTTTTTGGGAATTGGGCAGACACAATGAAAGCTCTCGAGACCTGTGAAGAAGTTCTTCAGTACGCAGAAGATCTTCACATTGTAAGAAGATGTATTAATTCCTTGGCAATGAAAGCTTTTGCTGATTCACAGTTATACAATCAGACTGTATTAGGGTACAATGATGATAAAGAAACAGACTCCAAAGTACCATGGAATGGAATCACAAGTGAAACCAATGCGCAAAAAAAGGGTGATAGATGGTGGTATGAGGATGTGTCATATCTTGGTTTAGCTTTCTATAAAAGGTTTATCCAAGCTGTTGAATCAGTTGGCATGAAGCCTGAGAACATTGCCGGCTCTCTTGTGGTTTATGCGAAAAGATATATTCCTTTAATGAATAGGCGCTTCAAGAATGCAAATAGTGCAAAAGCAGGCAATAATGTTACAACACCTTCTGAGGCAGATCAGAGATCTCTCCTTGAAGAAATCGTGGAACTACTTCCTGTTCAAAAAGGAGTCGTGCAGACCAAGTTTTTAGGGAGGCTACTTCGCACTGCTATGCTCTTACAAGCAAGTCCATCATGCAGAGAAAATCTAGAAAAAAGGGTGGGTGCACAGTTGGACCTAGCATCCTTAGATGACCTTCTAATTCCAAATTCGGGCTACTCGGTTGAGACTCTGTACGACATCGACTGTTTTCAAAGAATTCTCGATTATTTCTTGTCAACGGAGCCAATTTCTTCCATGGTATATTCTCCAAGTATAGTTGAAGAAAATCAGTTAGCTGAAAGTTCTGATTCACTGACGGCAATTACAATGGTAGCTAATCTGGTGGATGCTTATCTTGCTGATGTAGCACCAGATGTTAATCTGAAATTCCCAAAGTTTCAGTCACTTGGGGCTGCAGTCCCTGATTATGCCAGACCACTTTCAGATGGCATGTACCGTGCCATTGATATATATCTGAAGGTAACAGTAGTTAGCTGCCATGGAATAAATTTTATTTGTTTTATATGAGCATCCTGGTAAAATTTATATAAACTTGTAACATCTCAGATACAAGTACAAACACTAAACTGTTTCAGATGCTGGTTTTGTTCTTATATTTTATTCTTCAATGCAAAGAAACAAAAAATGTGCATATAGGGAGTTAATTACCTCATTTGCAGCAGATAACAGTTCATAGTTTCATAGTAACTTTGTTGGCAAGATCTCATGCGTGAGTGGTGAATGCTAATCATGCTTGAACTTGTTAATGTCCAGGCGCATCCTTGGGTCACGGACATGGAGCGAGAGCAAATATGCAGACTCATGAACTGCCAAAAGCTCTCATTGGAAGCATGCATCCACGCAGCACAAAATGAAAGGTTGCCTCTCCGTGTCATTGTGCAGGTCCTGTTTTTCGAACAGCTTCGGCTACGTACATCAATTTCTGGCTGGTTCTATGTCTCCGACAATCTTGAGAATTTGCAAGGACATCTTTCACTCTCCAAACATGATGGTTCCCGCCAGGTAGTAGCTGGTAGTATGTATGATATGAAAGAGCGAGTTATGGAGCTCGAGAAGGACTGCCAGGGTATAAAACAAGAGCTTCAGAAAATGGTGAAGAAAAAACGAAGATGGAGCTTTTTCGGATTTCGGAAATCACAGAAATGTCGGAACCTCTAAAGCACCAAAGACATGCAACTTACAGTAGGCTCATCTGTTTACAGACGGGGATATCAGAACATGGGAATAAAATCTTGAAATAACAAGCCGCCCTACATTGAATGGTTCTACATTTTTTCTGTGTGTGGTGTAGCTAATTAATTTGAGTAAATTACCTTTTGTATCTCTTTAGTTTTTGGATTTTGCACTTAAGGTTTCATAGTTTAGAAACATAAATTTAGGCCAGGGATGCAATTTGTTGCGAATTCTAAAGTTGTGGGATGCAAATGTTGATTTCTAAACTATGAAACCTTAAGTGCAAAACCCGAAAACCAAAGAGATGCAAAAGGTAAATTACTCTTAAAAGAAGCATAAAGTTGCTGCTCAAGGCTTTAACATCATTTCATAGTACCTGCTTTTGTAAGTATTTTCCACGTTTAAATTCCAAAAGGAAGAACGTGTAAGTGCATGAATTGGATATGTAAACCACCTGATTCATTCAGTTGGAGTGGTGTCAATTTTACAAACAGTTAGGCATGTACAATGAACAATATCAACTAATTAAAACTGGGACCAAAGTCCATACCAGCTATCATTTTGTCCCAAGGCAAACAATATGTTGATGTTCAACCACATGCTTTTTTCAGTCTTGATATGCTTCCTTTACCAAATGCTGGTTCCACTTTTCATTATTTGTCATCTTATCCCTCTCCAATCAGCTTCATTCAGCTCCCCCCCAAAAAAAACCTCATTCTTCTTGTCCCTGCTCAGCTTCTTCTACAGCAGACACCTACTTGAGCATTGTTTCAAATAATGTCTGCTGTACAGTTGGTTGCAACTACCTTTTCATAATCTATCAGTCTGTCACCACTCATCTCGAGCATTTAGGAATTAGCGGTTTCTATATTTAAGTTTCCCCTATAATTGCACGATAAGAGTTTTTACATATAATCTGCGGTAGAATTCCCTGTGTCTGTTGATGTCATTTCTTTTCGGTCTTCACTATAACTTTCGATAACATACATGGTCTGGCTATTTAATCCATAAATCTAAAGGTTGTGTCGTATTTCAGAATGTTGTAAAGAGATGATTTCTCCGTCTTTTCAAAGCTGTGGTTATATTGGAAGAAAAACGATAAAATTGAACAGATCAAGGAACTCAAGCAAGTTCACCCTTCAGTGGGAAATTTCATATGCAACAATTAAGTACTAAAACTTACAAAGTTACAATGATTTAGAAGTGAACTTCCAAGTGGAGCTGGAGTACTAATGAAGTTTCTACTAAGGTCATATAGCACTAATTTACAGAAAGTACAAATCTTCATCCTCATAAAGTAAAAATTAATAGTAATTTTCAGTTAGCTTCTTCACTGCCAAGTGTCTTTCATCTGACAAACTGATACACTGTCACCATTCCATTTCCTTCATGAGATATTATATGCTTCAGGGTAGGCAAGTTGCTCTGTCTCCCAGTTCAACTTAGAAGCAACTATCTCATGGCGAGGAACGTAATCCTATGAAAACAAAAATTAAAAAAATGAAACAGAAAGGCTAAAGCTTCTGCAAGAAATAGTAAATCCTTCTGTTCTCCTGAAGTGACATTATAAACGGGTGTGTTTCGTTGTAATATCTAGCAAATATATATTATTATGCTGTGTGAACATGTTTAACAAGCAGAAAATAAGAATGTAAGGAAGCAAGAAATCATCCGACTTATCTTCATTTCCTGTCTATTCTGCAAGAGATTACCTCCAATTTCTTGACCAGCTCCTTTGCTGTCGGTGCTGATACAATAATATGGCGTGCATTCGGGTTAATAAAGCCTTCCTCCACAGCTTTGTCAATAAATGTCAGTAAAGAGTTATAGTATCCATCCACGTTGAGCAATCCCACCTGCCAAAATATACAATCATCTTATAAATATTGAACGAAGTTTAGGAGTCCATCAGACATGTCGATAACCTCAAAGCCATACACTCTATCACTATATGCAGCATATATTACCGGTTTATCATGGATACCAAGTTGAGCCCAAGCGATTACTTCAAGGAGTTCTTCAAGCGTTCCATAACCACCTATAAGTACAATAAGTTAATCCAGTTTCACATGCTTTGTTATGCAAATACAAAATAATTTAAAATGTTAACAGCATTAAGCCATTAATTACAAATTCCTGAAATAAACCAATCATTATGACATTAAAGTAGTTTACCAGTCAATCACTATTATTATTGTCTATTATTCCCAGTCCTCTGCAGTACCAGAGGCACAAGATTCTGGCATACAATCAGGTTATGAACTTATGATGCATTGCATGCAATGCTTGATCCATTTAAGAATTTATTTCATTTTTTACATGTCTTGTCTCTTGGGGATTCAGAAAATTATTTGGAGTATGTGTAAGTGTTAACTGATGGCAATGAGAATCCCTTGAAAGGAGTGATCATGAATACCTGTACCCTTCTGAATGCTGGTGATAGTTGGCAATAATAATTCAGAAATAGTATGAAATACTA
>PHNY01029350.1:369-14327 GCA_003724115.2 Anethum foeniculum | reverse complement strand
TAAAACATGGACAATTCTATTTAATAAAATAAAAAATATAATTCTAATTAGTAATAACCAACCAATTACTATTTTTAACTAAAACGTACTATTAATTATTTCAAATTAAATTAAAAGTCATCCAATATTAAAGAAAGTCTGTGCATCGCACGAGTTTTAAACTAATATTTATTAGTGTTTGCTCAGTTATAAATAATATTATTACTAATAATTAATCAATTATATTTTTCAACTAAAACACTAATTAACTTTTTCGATGTTAATTTTTATATTTTTTTCCAACTAAAACATCTCCACATAAAATCAATTATGTAAAATCAATTCAATTTAAATTATTGATATAATTTTTTAAATTTAAATTAAATTTAAAAGATTATACAATATAAACAAAGTTCGTTCATCGCACGGGATTTAAGCTAGTACAATATAAATTATCAACAACAAAAAACAAGAAATATGAAATAATGTGGACGAAAATACATTGTTGCTAATTTTTAACTTATCATCATATAACTTATTATTTAAACTTATAAATTAAGTTGTAAACGGCTATGAATTTATATGCTATTATTATATAAGTGAGGGTATCCGAAACAGGCCTCCCGCCTTTGCCGTGATATGAAAAAAGAGGAAGAGAAAGTTAGAATTCTCAAAGTTATTTTCAAAAGTGTTTTAGAATTTCGAATTCACGTGATCTGCTTAAATATAAATTTTAAAAATAAAGAGGACATGCGCTCCACAAATTTAAACATAAAATTTCAATATTTTGAGAATAATTTTGAAATGTCTACTATTAATAATGAGATTAGAAAATATTATTTTCCTAATAAATTACAAACTAATTAAAATCAAAAACATTTTAAAATTAGAATTTGGTAGGAACTATTTTTTCAAATAACTATTCTTTTAATTTTAGTAATTTTGTTTTACAAAAGTTGGTACATCATAATTCAAAGTAATAGTTTATCACTTTTTTATTTTTACATTTTTTATAACTCATAATTAACCTATAATACAAAAATTACTCAAATATACATTAACTTAAAATTTTTAATATACCAATAATATTATTCTGGAGATGGGAATAAGATGATACGAAAATGTTTTACAAAGTTTTTAGAGATTAGTAGGGCTAAGCAAAAATCGAAAAAATTCGAAATCGCTAAAAACCTAACCGTCTAAATCTGAACTGAAATCGAAGAATTAAAAACTGAACCCGAACAATCAGTTTCGGTTATATCTTAAAATCAAATCGAAAAATCGAAACCGATCCGATTATTAAAATAAATAATATATATTATAATTTTTTAAAATTAATAAATACATATATTTTATAATTGTAAATTAAAAAAATTGAAAGCTTGTATCTAGGTTATATGTGAATTGGTTTTGGTTCTTCCTTTAAATATTTACACTTTTCATACTCATTCTATTTTTATTTGCAGGTGATTATATTAGTGTATTAGTGCTCCCCCAATTTGATTCGGTTCGTATTATATTTTTCTTTATAGATAGACAGCGAGTTGAACTTATTTTAAGTTTGTCACCATCAGTGAAGGTTGCAAAATCGAAACCGATCCGATTATAACCGAATCGAGAATTTATAATCCTCAACCAAACTGATAGTTTCGGTTGCGGTTTCAATTTTAAATTTCAAAAATGAAGCAGCCGCGGTTTCGGTTTTATTTAAAAACCGTCTTGAACTGATACACACTCTACCCTAAAAGTTACTCCCTCCGTCCCAATTAATTGTTAACATTTCAAATAGAAGGTTCGACACGCATTTTAAGGTGCATATTAATTATAGTTCCAAAATATTTTTTAAAATTTTCTTTTTTTGAATAAAAATTCAATGTTTAAACTTTTATTCCAAAAAAAAAAAATTTTAATTTTTTTTTTTGAACTATACTTTATGTGCACCTTAAAATGCGTGCCGGACTCTCTATTTCAAATGTTAACAATTCATTGGGACGGAGGGAGTAGTATATAATTTTAGTTTAAGAAATGTGCCGTTGAGAAGATAATTTTTGTAAATTATATATAATTTTTAACTTTAGTATGCTATGTAAATTTTGACAAAACGATTTATCTTATGGAAAATGTTTTAAGTAATTAATCTACATTTTAAGAATGTTGGGTATTGGAGGAACACGGCAATGGAATGAATTGTACCGTTATTATAGTTATTATAGTTGATGCGTTTATTGCTTTCTATCTTTAATAGGAACATAACTTAAATTTTACTCTCCCCATCGGTTTTTTATGTGGGGATTGAAGAGAGCATAATCATGTATATTTGCAGTCCAAAATCTAAGTAAACATTAGTCCGTTATCTATACATATTTTAAAAATATTTTTTTATTATTTTATTTGTGAAATACATATATATGTATGAGGGTTTATATTATGTTATGTGTGAAAAAAATAATAAATATTAATAAATTGACAACTCAGCGTTTTAAAACGATTTTAAAAACTTTTTCGTGAATTCTAATCATTTTTTTAAAATAAAATTTCTGCATTTTATTATAGCTTGCTTAAAAGGTGCTGTCTTTTTTTCTTTTTTCTTTTTTTATAATAAATTTACATTAAACTTTTCTACACACACTTCTAAGTACTTTGACCACATTGCTAAAATAATATTTTTTTAATTTTTATTTTATAAATTGAAATTTTAGTTATATATTTTGATTCACAAAAAAAATTTAAAAAAATATTATTTGAACTATGCGGTTAAAAAAATTAGAAATTTGTGTAGAAAAAATCACAGACAAATTAAAAAAAAATGGAGGGAGTAGATTATAACGCCCAAAGTTTTTAACATTAATCGTATAACTTTGAAGTTAATTTACACCCTCAAACTTTCTTCAATATATAGCCCTTTTCAGAATTTTATGAAATTGGGCAGGGGCAAAACCAGAAATTTAGCCAAAAAGTTAATTAAAATATATTTCATATATTTCAAATAGTATTAAAAACTAAACTTTTTTACAGTAACTATAAACTAATAAATTTTGATTTTTCAAATCATATTATTAGTTTCGATTTCAATTTTCATTTTATAATAATAATTTCAAATTTTATAATTTTAGTAAAATTAAATTTAATCATATAATCAAAATTAATGTTAGAAAGTAATTTGAATAAAATTATAGAATATTGGCATTAATGCTATTGAATGAAATCGAAACTGAAATTAGTAATATAGTTTGAAAATTTTTAAATTTATTATTTTTTAGTTTGTAAAAAAATTTAATATTTAATATTTAATATCGTTTATAAAATATAAAATTTACTTTAGTTAAACTTTTTGCTGCCATTCAAATTTTGTATTTTTTTGATGAATTCTCTGTTATGCTCCTTCCCAATTTTATGAAATTCTGAAAAAAGATGCATATTAAATGTTAAGTAGTGGAAGCTAAGTTTTTAATAATTCATACACACATCAATATTTTAAATGAAATTTGAGGGTATAAACTCATTTAACTTTACAATGTGAAAAATAATGCAACGTACTTATGATAATCTATAATATTTTTATCTAGTGCTTGCCACCATATTCTTCTACTTGAAATTCCAATTGGTTAGGAATGTGACATGTTAAATTTTCTTTTGTTTTACTTTTTTTAAATATTACGGGCAAGGAAGTTTAATTATATTATCTTTTTCTAGTGGGATGAAATTAGTTAACCATACCTATAAGAAAAGCGATACGAGTTATGATTTAACGTATTAAATATTTGAAATTATGTTCTTTTCCCGTAATGCAAAAACGCGGTTTTGATGATGTCTGGAAGATTACGATGGCCCGTGTGAAGATAGCATTTTTTGTCTTCCTTCGGACTGCATGTGAGATTTTTGATTCTCGCTGGACCCCTTTGTTTTTCTTTTATACGTACGTGTGGTGTATACATACATATAAGCATACACTTAATCTGAGCACTAGGAATCGTTTATAAGTTATAACTAATAATGCTCCTTCCATATCTAAAATATGATATTGGCTAGGTCCCCATTTTGTTATCCATTATTTCCATTGTTTTGTCTCACAAAAATTGTTCCTATTTCGTACTTGTGATAAATCGGTAAGCTGCTTGTACCCCTTATTGTTTAAGTTAATAACAAGAAATGAGTAAATGTTTAACGGTTTATTTAGTGTATACCTAAGAACACCATGAAAATTTATGAATTTGAACTATTTAGATTGGTGTAATTCTTGTGCATGTACGAGATTCACCGTTATTTAAGAAAATGAATCAATTTTAAATTTATAAATTTTCATGTTAATGGTGTGCCCTTGGGCACATAATAGAAAATTCGAATGTTTAAATTAATTAAGGATAATCTTGAAAATTAAATAATAAATTTGGAAATTATCAACTTTTTTTTTTTTTACTAATATAACTTATAAGTATATATCTAATCTAAGAAATTCTCGCGATGAGTCAGAATCGTACCCTGGACCTCAGTCCATAGAGGATAAGCCTTTAACCACTTAGTTATTCAATCGTTTATCAACCTATTAATTTGATTGAATAAAAGATGAATTTTGATAAATGGAAGAAAAATGGGACAGAGATGGTACTTAACTACCTATTAATTTGATTGAATAAAAGATGAATTTTGATAAATGGAAGAAAAATGGGACAGAGGTGGTACTTAACTTTTTAGTTTTTATGCTAAAAACTTAAGCGAAAAGATTTCAATTAGTGCTGCAAGAAAAACTGAAGAAATATTAATACTGTTTTTACTTTTTATTTTAATTAAAATAACTGTTGTCAGATATTTCAATCCTTGACCTTTACCTTGACCCCGAGTTGGTATTAACTATTAAGTCAAGCACTGCACTACTGAATTCAAGTGGGAATCAAGAGATTAATAGTAAAAATTAGAAGAGAACTGTTGCAAACTAATAATTCTACATGTGCTTTGTGAATTAATTGGAGAGATCATGTTAAACAACTTGTTGATGACTGACCCTCAAATTTCCAACAAATAGCTGTTCATAAATCATAAGAGAAGTGGTTTTCGTGGATTATTTCTAGAGAATCATGTTACTGATAGTCTGATAGACCTTTTTATACATTGAAATCTCACTTTCAACCATGTTCTTTCACCCAATACTTACGCGTTTATAGACAGTCCCTGTCTTAACTTACCAAACTAACATAGAAATTTATCAAGATTCTTATGAAAATTTCGTAGTTTTTCCTACAAAACCATAATGATTGGAGGGTTCTATACTTGCATTATACAGCTACATTTTAAATATGGAGCTAAATGGTGTACTTAGACATGACTTATAGGAAAGTTTCCACTAGAATCTAGCTTCCTGTTTCCCTCCAGCTATCATGCCACCAAAACTCACATTATTCATCCACATGCAACTTGTGCAGATCTCGGAAGAAAATTTGGACTGCTCTAGTTAAATCGGCTTCTATGTAGGCTGTCGTTTTCACTTATCGTGCTGATCCATTGAATGGTTTGTGAGGATGGTACTGTCTTATACAGCTTGGAAGACTGACTTGAACACGACCTGAACGTAGAATCGACTATCCAACTAATAGCAACTGAAACTTATGGATGCAAAATTGGCAGGAATAGTTCACAAATTATATGGTAAACAACCCATTTCAGCATATTACATGGACCAAATGTCCAACATTTATGTGCTCAGAATGACTATTTTGGTCCAAATTTAGGGATAATTTTCACACTATTCAGCCATCAACTACTCCAGTGTGGACACTTTTATCCAAGTCAAAGTTGTCAAGAATGTCTTTCTAAATTCTACTCAAAGGTCATGCAGATGACCTACAGAGCAAGAATGTGTTCTTAGGAATAACAGATGCAGAAATAGTTGATAATTTGAAGCCCAAACTAATATAAAATAGAGTCCAAGACTCTCAAGCCCAATCAAAACTACCCTTGGAATACAATATATGCATTTTTAGGCTGCTGAGGGTCTAGAGGAGTTCTCCTAATGTTAAATTCCAAACGTGAAAAAGCTTCTCAAGCTATGAACTAAGCCTTTCAACTAAATGCATCTCCTTTTCCAAGTTCATATCACAATCACAATACTTCCATAAACTATACAAGATCTAATGGGCCACTGGATCTATAATTGACTAATATATGTATGGCATTTACTTTATATCTTCTCTTTCACAACATATCTTTCTTTAACATCCCTGTCTCTCACTATCTCATGTTCTCTGAGTTATTTTACTTTTAACAGCTCTATGGATTCGGTTTCATGGCTCAACTCTGTGTTTTCAACTTTATGGAGCAACAAGTCGAATAGTGGCAAGGAACACATCCTATATACCTGAAAGTTGAAACTACCCATATTTTCATCTATATTTCTCTATAATGATTTTTTAGGCTAAACTTTGATGAACCAACAGAGCAAGATCCAAACAGGTAAACACAAGGTCACAAAGTCCGGTACAAAACACATAAAACCACTCCTCCAGTTTATTATCTACAGTGCTATACATATGGGAGGCCAACCATGGACAAAACTTTTATTATTTAGTGGGCAATCCCTAACATTGTAGCATAGAGGATACCCTTCTTTTGGCAACAAAAGGTTAATGTTCAGTCGTTCTCTCTGTAGACCATACTAACAGCAAAAAGATCGTACACATGCTATACATCAGCAGCAAAACCTATAACCTTATAAATTTAGAGTCTAAAGAACCAAATTTAGAGAACCAACGCCCATATCAAGCTCTGCCGCGGTTCCCTCCAATAATCCATGAGCCAAGGCTAAAACCCAACATCTCTAAATTGAAAATATACATTTTTTAATTTTGGCAAATCAAGAGATACAGTTTTGATTTTACATAAAAACTCGAGTGTTCCATGTGTTGTAAGCATGTAATTATCGTAACCTGCCAGCAAGCTCCAACTAATCACTGTTCTTACAATTTCCGAAGATAATAGATTAATAAATGCCAACAATAGCAGTTACTATAACTGAACTAGCGAACAACATACTGGTCATTGTGCTAATGAGAAATTAAATTGTAGGGGGTCCATCTATTTCTTTGCTTCTCTACTGCTATAGAAATAACAAAGTAGTGGATGCAAACAAATTACAAGTACCAAACTATAATCAACTTGTTGATGGAACTGAAATTCTTGTATGAAATTTGCTGCACTTAGACTATAAGAGAATTCTTATAGCAAACATTCATTTAAAGCCACAACGCTTTAGAACTTGTATACTAATCAGGAACAACAACACAAAGGTTTCTTTGCACAAACTTTTTTCTTCCATTGGTTCAGTTATATATATATTTTTGATAACTCCTGTTATATACTTTTGACATGACAAAAAAATCCAATTTGTGTTGAATTACGCACCTACATTCTACGCATCTTCACATTTATAGGAACTTCTTTGTAGGAGCTGACCTTTTTGGCTACTTGGCGTGACGGCCTTCCGAGAGATAATCTTTCAAGATCCTGCACTAAGTTAGTCGATACCAATATTTTTAACATATTGTTGAATTTGACCATTGTATTGAGGACAAGGAGGAAGTTTAGTGGTTTCCACCTCAATTATGTCTTCATCAAACTTTGATTCTTCAGAAGTAAATCTAGCAGATTGCCTTCTGACTCGGAAGCTTGAGAAGAGATAACAAATTAATTAGTCTATTATTCTAGATTTTTCTATAACAAAGAGAAGTAAAAATGCCTGCATGAGTATTCTGCCACCGAAACTTGATTTCACAGACCTTTTCTTATCAGATTTCTTATCTTCTTTATCCGCTAAGTCTGAAGTGATAGTATGCTCTTGTGTTTCATCATCATTGGGAGGATCTGAGGGAAGCCTTGATGAGTCTACCTCAAGCAGGTTTTCAACATTTTTAGTTTCTTCAGATTTAAAATTTGCAGATGGGCTTCCTATGAAGAGCCTGTAAGAAGATGCTGCAAACATTAATTTTTTCTTTCGAATTCTTTCCGAGAAGAAAACATGAGCAACACATTGGTAAATAGACATGCAATTATAAACCAAACCTCTTTTCATTTTTATCATCATCAAGCTGCTTGATAGTAAAAGAGGCCAAACCTACAACCATGAACGGATACGTTTATTACAAGAAAAAGTTATTGATGGTGTAACATGACATCCATTAGAAAAAGTAGACTCACTTTTAGATGGTTGCTTCCTGTTTATCTTACAAGGCCTATCATCATCTTTAGCTGCTTTTGAAAATTTTGAAGTCCTCTTGCACTTGGGCATCTCCATCTGAAGATAGAGAATGTATTCATCATATATTTAGATGCTGAATAACTGTTTGGAAAAAGCCTAATGAGAAACAATTAGAAGATCCACTGTCTGAGAATTGTGACATTTTTCTGGATAATAATATATCATATGATTAAGGTAGTTCAGATTATTTTGTAGATGCTGATAATGATGGACTAGCAACACTGACCTCCGACTCAACCTTTTTAGCCGCTAGCAACCCATGTTTACAACCCAGCTCGTGCTGCAGCAGTTTCAGCTGAAGTAAAGCAACATTAATATAGAACACACCAGCTAGCAAGAGCCAGGATACAAGAAAATCTTATCACAATCACTTTTAGAAGCTTACCCTGTCTTTACATGTATTCAGTTCCTGCATTATTGAAAGAGTAATACATTTACATCACCAAGTACCAATATTTTGATCAACAAAAATATAGAACAGAACATAAGAGATATTGAAATGAGGAACATAAGCTAAACAAACCGCAAGCATTTGGGTGTTTGATTGAGCAAGTTTAGCATTTTTTATCTGAATCTGATGTAGTTCAGCTTTAAGCTTTTGCAATTCAGTTCCACTCCATACGATAAGTTTACTAAATGTACAGTTAAGAACAACAACGAAAAACAGTAATAGGCGATGATCCTAGCTGTAGGCATAAGATGTCCACTTATACAAACAGAAATACACGTAACAGAAATGATCAATTTAAATAGGAAAGGATACTCCTTCTCAGCAAGTAAGTTCAGTAAGCTCGTATTTTCCTGGAGAAGAAAACAATTACAATAACAAATGAGAAATAGGTATTCCTGTTTAAACTCTACATAACACAAAAATATCAGGTTAACTAAATCACACCTTCACGAGTTTGTTAATACACTCTTCGGTAGAAGCTGCTTTTAACCTGGATTTCTCATCTGTAACCAAAGTCTTAAACTGTTGTGGCAAGTTTGTAATATTACGAAGACCTTTCCTCTCCATATTTCGAGAAGCTATAGCTGATCTCTGAACTGTATGTTCATTTTGATCTGATCAAACACCACAATATTACGCCAGTCAACAACATCTGCATCCCTACTATTCTACTAATTACAAAACCAGTACACATTATTCGAGATACGTAACTTGGAGAAATATAATCAAATAACATTTCAATTGCACAGTATATACATATAGGCAGCAGCTCGATAATTCAAAACCTCGTATTAAGTTAAATCTATCAATTAATAGCACAATAAGTATATATTTAAAAATAGGTTTCGAAAATTACGAAACCGCAACCTCAATTGCACCGAATTAGCATTATAATTGAACAATAAACCCTAGGAAATACTTGATAAGTGAATTTATTAAGTAATAAAAAATAGAAAATGACTTAAATCATAACAGGTGAATATGAAATGTGAAATGGAATTGGAAAATAATACGAACATGATCGATAATATGAAAAGGATAACAGAACAACAAAATGAAGACACACACACACACACACACACAAAATGATTACCTGAAAGTGTGAAGTTGTTGTCGGAATTGAGTAGAACTAACCCTTCTTTCTTCGACATCACATAAACTCTCTCTCTCTCTCTGTGTGTGTGTGTTTACATATGTAAGTATATAAGATTCACAATCCGGCGATTAGCGGAGTTTGAGTTTCGAATGGTTTGTATGTTAAGGCGGGGAAGGGAAATGATTATACTTTAACAGTAACTTTATTAAATTTTTACATTCACTCTGAAATTTACCTTATTTTATGTTTATCCTTCATTTTATTTTATCCGCCGCCTACTAGGACTGAGTTTTTATAACACTGCTCCCTTAACTAAAAAACGGGTACAAAATTTTTCACAAAATAATTGATTTTTAAGTTTTCATTCTTTATGGCAAAAAAAAAAAAAAAGTTTTCATTCTCAGTGTTCATATAAATAGTACTCCCTCCGTCCCACCCAATTCTTTACATTGGGGGACGGGGACTCGACACGTATTTTAAGACTCCTATAAAGTACAGTTCTCTAATTTTTTTTTAAAATTTTTTTCATCTAAAAATAAATAGAATGTTTAAATTTTTATACAAGAAAAAAAAATTTTAAAAATAAATTATGGAATTATATTTTACAGTAACCTTAAAATGGGTGCCAAGTATTGTAAAAAAAATGTAAAGAAATGGGTGGGACGGAGGTAGTAACAATTAAAATTTCCCACCTCATTTTACATGTAATTTTATGCATAAAATTAGTAATATAAATTAGTAATATTTTTTGGATAATTTCTATTTTTTAAAATAAATGTAGACACGAGCCAGAATTGATTCTAACTTGGAATAACAGAGCATAACCCGCCGTCTCATCACATTCCGATCTGGTTTTTAATTTATTAGCATTTTGTAATTTACATTATCATTTGTATTTTTTTAATTTTAAAATTATTATTTAATATTTTTAATATAAAATGGTATACATTTGCCAAAACTGGAGCATTTACTCTTTGCTTAGTACAGATACCATAGTCCAACAAGTGAAGATCTCCTGAGCTTTATGTACAAGTTTAAATAAACAACAGGCATTTATTTGCTTCTAATTGATCAGTTGGTTTCTAAGTAGTCTGTGGATATCAACGATTGTGTTCAATCGCATTAGCAACGAAATGTGTATATAACTTTTATTCTTGGAGTTTCTGCAGAGTAATGAACACAAAATATACAAAGAACTTGGGGAACATTTTCTCCCGAAAAATATAACTTCTCTAGAAACCCCTGCTCAACTTCACCAAGCTTAAAAACTCACAATCCTCCGCTTTCTATCCTGCTTGGCATTGGAAACATCGCGTTAGGCATTCCAGGCTGTTCCGTTGAATCACCATTTGATTTGATCCATTTAAGAACCCTGCCTTTCTTTGTTACTTCAGTCATGTCCAGTAAAGGCTAAGTAATTACAGTATCTGGATTTTTGTTTGCACCACACCAAGGCCATTTTTTGCCCTGCCAAAAAATTTTGCAGTCTTATTTAGCATTTTAATGTTAATGCAGGTGCTTTACTGTTATATGATTCAATACCAGGATTATATAACAGAACATTTTGACATGGTTATCCTATCTCGACAGTTATCAGATGTATTCATTTATTTCGGAAAAAAGAACACCACAACGACACTACTAATGATGAGCTAATCAAAACTAATGACTTCAAATGACCAACTAAAATTTACATTACAGCTACTGTATGTCCTGTAATCTAGAACCAAACTAGTAACATGTGATATTCCAACCTATATGTGATCAAGAAGAAGACCATTTATAGATATAAACCCATTTAAACCAATTTTAATCCAAACAATTTTCAAATTTTCACAACCCTATAGTAATGAACCATACTTCTGAAACATTTACATATCCCAGTAATAAAATATTTTGTGGCTGGTTTACTTCTAGTTTATTTACCATGTGTTACATACCTGGAAGTGGTAGCTTGTTCATCCTATTAGATTGATGTTGTTTCATGTTTGTACAGTAGATGCATTGCACATAATTTTGCATTTGCTTTTACTTCAATTCTATCGTCACCATTTTTGACCGAGAGGATTGATCTTTGGTAATATTACCATGCAGGGTGCACGGTTTGAACGAAGAAACCGGTTCCCATGTAAGATTACTTGTGGCATTCTTAACAGAATATTGGGACACCCAATACTTATCGTCATTGTCATCGCATGAATTTTGTTTAAAGCAAAGGATCAGCCCAAGAAATTCTGCGACACAGATGGCTCCAAATCAGAAAACACTGTTGAATCTTCTTCCTGATTTGATTGACTAATCCAATCTGGAAACTCTGTAGGATGAATATGTACACGATGTCCATATTACAAAGTATAGCAACACAAAAAAAGGAAGTAAATTAACAAATATGCACAGATTTTAATTTTTTTTTATCATGTTCAGACTATATATAGTTTTGGTTTTAAAAATATTAAGAATCTCTTTGCACCTAATTAAAAATAAAAATCATGAGATGAACCAAAACCTGAAAGAAATGCTCAGTGAAAATGAATCCTGTAAGGGATGAACTCCAACCTCCCAAATAAAGTTCTTTTAAAGAAGTGAGTTCCGTCAAGCCCTGAATCTCTATCGAGCTGCTAGATTTTGTAAGCTCCAAGTTCTGCAAATGTTTCAAACTGGATAGATTTGGTAATCTTTCTAGAGAACTACAACCTTTTGCTTCTATAGTTGTCAGTTTAGCAGGAAGTTCCTCAACGGATAACAGATTCACAGAATCTTCAATTCTAAGAATTCTTAGGTTTAAGATCTGAACAATACTGATCAATTTAACATCGTTTTCTCATTTCTCCAGCTACTAGACACTTGTTTATTTCATAAAATGAAACACGAATGCAAAGATACTACAAATAATGAGCTAATCAAAACTAATGACTTCCTGCTTGTGACCTAGTTCTAATCATATTAGGTTACCTATATAACAAACCTAACCTCACATGGTATTCTAACCTATATGTGATCAAGATGAAGATTAAGTTATAGATATGAGGAAAATATCATTTCAATTTACACAGTTATCTTAAAATTTTCACAAATCTACAGTTCTGAACCATGTCCTGGAAACAACCATATCTCCCAATAGTAGTATGGATATTTTGTCGCTGGTTTATCATCTAGTTTATTTACCACGTCTTACATACCTGGAAGTGATAGCTTCTTCATTCTTTCAGATTAATGTAGTTTCCTGCTCGTAAAGTAGATGCATTGCACATATTTCTGACTCTGATTCTACTTCGATTTTATTGTCACCGTTACTGACTGAGAAAATTGATCTTGGTACTATTACTACGTAGAATTTGTAGGAAAGAAGAAAGAGACATCCATGCCATATAAAATTACTTGCGGTATTCTTCACAGAATATTTAACCACCCATTGGGGACGGTATCTTTTGGGTTTAAAGCAAAGGATCAGCCCCAAAAAATTGTGGCTCACACTTCTGGCTCCAAATGTAAATACACTGTCGACCCTCCTTTATGATTTATTCGATTAATCCAATCTGGAACCTCTGAAAGATAAATGTGTATCAGATGCTGCCCATATTTAGCGTACACCTGTTACAAAATAAAACAAACAAAAAGGAGGAAGTAAAGCAACACAGAGTTTCATACTTAAACATATCTATCATGGTCTAAATATATATAATTAGTTTAGAACAGATATTAAAAATCTCGTTTACATCTAACTAAGAATTAATTTGTTATGTACCCTATGTAACAAATAAATCCATAACTAATCTTTTAACATTACATACTACTTACTTTTACCATTCAGTCAACAATTAGTTATCAATATTGCCATCTTTATGACTTTACAATTTTTAAGTAAGATTCGAAAACACGCAAGCGCACGTGATCAACTTGAAGTATACGAATAAGTAAGATTCGTTCCCACAGAGACCGANCTTACGCGACTGAGAACGTGTTCGCATACACAATCACACAAGTACCTGAAACACAAGAAACAATTAACTTATTAGAAAATAATCCGAGTCAGTGAACTCCAACGACCACTGATGTCAAGCATATAAACAAAATTAACACCGAGTCCCCGGCAGCGGCGCCAAAAACTTGTTAAGTCAAAAACACGCAAGCGCACGTGATCAACTTGAAGTATATGAATAAGTAAGATTCGTTCCCACAGAGACCGG
>PHNY01029348.1:6512-18694 GCA_003724115.2 Anethum foeniculum | reverse complement strand
CTAGAACTATGAGGTGGAATTTCGTAATTGAACCTAGGTTCAATTTATTTTAACTACATAATTTAATAGCATTTATTTATTATATATTCTCATCAGATTCAATTCTTTACGATTATTAATTAAATTTGATACTAATATTTTAATTCCGATTCGTATTTCGCATGAGTACGAGGTTCAATTCTCTACAAATACTAATTTAATATTTTTAATCTCTGACACGGGTTACCAACTAGTAATATATTAAAGAAGTAAATAGAAATAAAAATAGAAAAGGAATATATAATATGCGAGTAGTAGTGAATGTGACGAGATCCAATAGCAGGAAAAAGATATCCGGAGCAATGGTCGGGGAAAACGAAGATTGCAAAGGTGACTATCTCTCCGTTCCTACGACGCCTTATCTCTTCAACATCCTCCGAAAACAAGGTGCTGGACCCCTATTCTCTCCCCCTCTATCGTAATCTAATTCAGATTTGATTTTTAAAGATTCTATCGGACTCATCAGTGTTTTTCTGTGTCTATTTTACTTTATTATGTGTTTAATTCACACTACATTTTTTTAGGTGACAAGAAAGTTTTCTTTGCGGATCGAGTATTGAAATTTACTAGCTCTGGGAAGATCAAGACCCGCATTCTTCTTATGACTGATTTTGCTATTTACATTGTTGACCCTGATACGGCTACTCTCAAGAGACGTATTTCCCTAGCAGCTGTTGGAAAAGTTTGTTTGAGCGAATTAAGTGATAATTTCTTTGCCATCATCATCCCAACTGAGTATGATATTCTTTTGGCTAGTACTCGCAAAACTGAACTTGTTACTATGTTACTTGAAGCTACCAAAACTACATCACAAGATGAACTTGATGTCTTTTTCTCTAACAGGTAATTCATAACTATGTCACTTTAGTTCTGATTAATTAATGTGTTTTTGTTATGTGATGATTTTTTATTTTTCCATACCTAAGGTAATACACATAGTTGCTGTGGAGTATGTACATTTCATTTACCTTATGTTGTTGTATATGGTCTCTCTTTGGTTCAATATTCTATATGCTATTGTCAATAAAATTTCAACTTCTATTTGCAACTTTGATAGTTAATACATATTGCAAACTTGGTGCCAATATAAATGTCCTCTTTTGCTAGAATCATGTTGAGAATATGGATTCATTCTGAACCTTACGAGGTTATACTATGGTGCTGCTTAATTCAGCTTTGTCCATGTTTAGCTGTATTAATAGGAGGTGGAGTTGTACTATCATGATATATTAGGACTGATGTATATCCTCTGCTCAAAAGTTGAATATGCTACACCAACATTTTACAACAGCTTTTACTCATTAATCACTATATTATCTGCATCACGTGTTATCTTTTGCAGTTTTGAGTATAATGCGTCTGCTAATCTGGTGAAGGAAATAATATTTGAGCAAGCAGAAGGTTGGTAATAGTGTGTTCATAAATATCTCTCAGAAAAAGTATATCTTTAAAAGCTAATATTGAAGCTATCTGAGAACAAATTTCCCCTTGCCAGACTACTTAGATTTTCAACATATGAATGTTTATTAGAAAGCAATGTGCTCTCCTAATAGTTCAATGTATACTTTAATTTAGGTGGGGTTAAAACCAGAATTCTGAGGAAGTGATTTGTACTTTTGTGAGGCCTACAGCCTAAGAACCGTGGTTGCTCTAACCTTTGTAATTCTTGAGGAATTGAAGGGAGTAATGGTATCTCTTAAGGAATTGAAAGGTGTTATGGTGGCATCAACTCATTGCATAGAAGTGATGAACTTTTAATGTGATTGCTACTTCTCCTCAACAACACCAGATTTGTAGATTGTCTCTTTACAGGATTACTATTTGTTTATTTGTTTGAATAACAAAACTTGTGATTATTGATCGTTTTAAACTGAAAAGGATAATGTTTGCCGAGCAAACCCATTTTTTTCGTGTACAGTAAGGATTTTAATACAAAAAGTAGTGACTAGATATTATTGAATCCTGGCTTCCCCGGAATATATATTTGTATTATGTCTGAGAACATGGTTTACATGTAAAATTGTGTTGACATTCTGGTTTTATGTTTAAAAAGTGTTCATCAAAAATTAATTTTTTAAAATAAATTCTTATTACATCACATAGCAATTGAGCAAACTACTTGACCCAAGGAATCAAAACTCAAAACTAGTGGCATTTTTACAGAACTAAGTGGCAGTTCCTTGAGAATACAAAATTTGCAGAGTAAACATTATTCTATTTGATACCACCGATTTCCAGTACAATAACCAATTTTCAGCATTATCCCTCTGATATTCTCAACCATTTCCTCTCTTGAACAACTGGGAAACAACTATATCACCTACTGATGCATTTGTGGGAGACTTCCCAGTTAATAATAGCTCAAAGAGTAGGACTATAAAACCATAAACATCAGATGCTTTAGATACTTTCGAGTGACAACCAGAAACAGGTTATTTCCAGTTGACAACTAGACGTGCTAAAACCGAAGTATGTGCATATTGGTACAGGAATAAGTAACATCAAGCTTGTGCGGATTTAATCTATTAAAACTGCTTAATATGAAAAATCAACTGAAATTTACATATATTGGTGAATGTTGAGTCATAAAACCACAGTTTGAAATGTACAGTCATATTCTTGTTTGACATGTCTGCATTACAAACAAATGAAGCAACGTGCATTCAAGGGCTTTAAAATTTAAATGCACTTTCAAATTCTCAACAAAATTCAAGTATAGAAAGACTATTAAATATGTAATTTAGTTGTGCATCAAAGTTATGCTATCAACTAATTATTTTTAAAGTCTGGAAGTTGGGCGGTGAGTTTGTGGAATGCCGTCAACATTCCATTCTATACATGTTTAAGCACATATATTTGCATAATAATCATTTCAACTTTCGTTGTTTGCTAATATATTAAACGACTGAATTATGCTTCTTCTGTTGTTAATTGTCAATATCTTTTTGATAAGTATTTGAGTGGTGAAGTATCACTATTTAGCTAAAAGCATTTACTTTATAGCATTTTTTAAATATTACTTGCATGCTAAAATGTTTGGTTCTTGGATCTTGCGCGAATATAGTTCTTTTCTATTAATGCTTGCTACTGTTTATCTGTCTCAGGACTCAGCACCCTCATCTCCACTCTCTCAATAATAATACAAGTGCCACTGTGTATACCATTCTTTTCTAGATAACAAGAGGCCGATGTTTCAACATACATGTTTGTTAGTATAAAAATTTCTATGCAGGTAGTTTGGTGCGTGTGTATAAATTTGTATTCCTTTTCGAGTTCATGAATAGTGAAAAATGTTTTGAAGTTTAGTGCAGGAACTGATTGAGGTGAATTTGCTTGTTTAAAGTAACCATCGGTTAATAATTTCCTATATAAAGTATATTACTTTTACTGTTTATCAGTTCATATGTATGAATTTTATGTCTTGCATTCAATATGTTGTATCAATCCTGCGATAATGTGTCAGTGATTAATAGATCACTACACGACTAAGAAATAATTTTTAGCAAGGCCTGATGGATTGTCTTGCATGTTTTAGATCATTTCATCGTATAGCAGCATGTTGGTCCACTACTATGCTTTTTCATAATATCATGTTTATCTATTGCAGCTTTCCTGTTCCCAAACTTCTGTTAATTTTCTATTATTGGTCTGCCTTGTACAGTTTGCATGCAAGGATAAAGTGGATGTGAAGAAGAAATGAATGAGTTATGGACCTTGATTACTGAGAATTCTGATTTTTCAGATGTCAAACACAGGCCTTGTGGTTCTGAATCAGTGCTTGCGACTCAGTCCTCATGCACCAATCATGTGTTAATATTTGTTTTTGACATATTGCTTTTAACCATACTCCTAATCAATATATTTTTCAAGAGGCCAAATACATCCACAGACAGGTCTTGTCAAGTTTCACGTTTGCAGCTGATTTCTGCCATCTATAATGGTGTCCTGGGATTGGGTTACTTGTGTTCGGGCGTTTTGACATTAGAAGAGAAGTGGAGGAGAAAACAAAAAATTGATTTGAGCTGGAGGTTGCTAGTTTTGTTTCATGGATTGACTTGGTTATTAGTGAGTTTAGCCGTGAGTCTTTTAGGAAAGCATTTCGCAAGAGCCCCATTGTGCATTCTATCAATATTTGCCTTCATATATGCTGGAGTTTCTTTTAGCCTGTCTTCTTTTGCTGCGATTGCTCACAATGAGTTGGGAATAATTATAACCTCAGACGCATTATTATTCCTTGGAGCAAGTTTATTATTGATATGCACTTACAAGAGATTGATTCATGAAGAAAATAATGGAAATGGAAGTGATCTTTATGCCCCCTTAGATGGTGATCGCGGTGCTTCTGGCATAAAAAATGATTATGCTGGCCTTGTCACTCCACTCGCGAGCGCTGGATTTTTTAGCAAGATGTCTTTTTGGTGGTTGAATCCCTTGATGAAAAGGGGTCGAAAGAAAACTCTTCAGGATGAAGATATACCTAAGTTGCGCAAGGAAGACCAAGCAGAGACATGCTACTTGCTATTCATGGAACACCTCGTCAAGCAGAAAGCCAAGGATCCATCGACTCAGCCATCAATTTTAAGGACAATTATATTATGCCACCAGAGAGACATTTTATTTTCTGGATGCTTTGCACTCCTGAAGTTAATCACTATATCTGCTGGACCACTGCTTCTTAACGCTTTCATTCGAGTTTCTGAAGGTAAAGGAAGTTTTGAACACGAGGGCTATGTATTAGTTTTATTGCTTTTCTTTTCAAAGAATTTGGAATCCTTGTCACAGAGACAATGGTACTTTAGAAGCAGGCTAATTGGTGTAAAAATTAGATCTTTGCTTACAGCAGCCATTTACAAGAAGCAACTAAGATTATCCAATGCTGCAAAAAAGATGCACTCAGCTGGTGAGATAATGATTTATGTTACTGTTGACGCATATAGGATTGGAGAGTTCCCTTTCTGGTTTCATCAGTTGTGGACAACAAGCCTTCAACTTTGTTTCGCTCTTGTAATCCTTTACTCTGCAGTTGGTCTTGCTGCAGTTGCATCATTGGCTGCAATAGTACTTGTTGTTCTTTCCAATGCTCCCCTTGCTAAGTTACAGAACAAATTCCAGTCTAAGCTTATGTTAGCACAAGATGAGAGGCTCAAGTTTAGTTCAGAGGCTCTTGTGAATATGAAGGTTCTGAAACTCTATGCATGGGAGACTCATTTCAAGAATGCCATTAAACAATTGAGGACAGTGGAGTATAAATGGTTATCAATTGTCCAGTTGCTTAGGGCATATAATAGCTTTCTATTCTGGTCGTCCCCCGTGTTGGTCTCTGCAGCTACTTTTGGAGCTTGCTATTTCTTTGGAGTTCCATTATGCGCAAGGAATGTGTTCACTTTTGTTGCAACATTACGTCTCGTCCAGGATCCTGTGAGATGTATTCCTGATCTGATTGGGGTTGTTATTCAGGCAAAAGTTGCATTTACGCGAATTTTAAATTTTCTAGAGGCACCTGAACTGGATACTTCAAAAATCCGGCACGATTGGAACAGAGAAAATGCAAACTGCAACATTGTAATTAAGTCAACAGATCTTTCATGGGAAGAGAATACAGTGAAGCCAACACTTAGAAATATCAATTTAGAGGTCAGAGTGGGTGAAAAGGTTGCTATATGTGGAGAGGTTGGATCAGGCAAGTCAACCCTTCTTGCTGCAATTCTTGGGGAGGTTCCAAATATTAATGATGGAACTGTAAGTTCTACTTCTGTTCCACTCTCCTGTAGAGATGTACAAGTTCTTAGGAGTGCCCTTGCTTGTCTTTGGATATTAGTTGTTATAAAATATCTTCAAAATGAATTTTTAACTGAATATTGTTTAGCTAATTGGCTTCAACTTCTACAATAGTTACTACTAATTAGTATGCTCCACCATGACAGATGCAAGTATATGGGAATATTGCCTATGTTCCGCAGTCGGCATGGATCCAGACGGGAAGTATACGAGAAAATATACTTTTCGGATCTGATCTGGATTACAAGAAATACCAAGAAACATTAGAAAAGTGTTCGTTGGTAAAGGACCTTGAGCTTCTACCTCATGGTGATCTCACTAAAATTGGGGAAAGAGGAGTGAATGTGAGTGGTGGGCAGAAGCAGAGAATTCAACTTGCTCGTGCGCTTTATCAAGATGCCGACATTTATCGCTTGGATGATCCATTCAGTGCTGTGGATGCACATACTGCCACCAGTTTATTCAATGTGCGTACCTTAACTGCTACACTAGTGAATTATATATTTTGTATCCTTTCCGACATCAAATTTTAAGCTCTGCAGGATTATGTAATGTACGCTCTCTCTGGGAAAACAGTCTTACTCGTGACTCACCAAGTTGATTTCCTTCCTGCATTTGATTCTGTTCTGGTGCGTTGATATTTCATACACCCCTCATTATAATATTAAAATTCCATTACAAAACAATTATTTTATTCGATTTTATCCTAGACTCTGAATTCGATGAAAACTTTTAAGAGTACAGTTTCTTAACATGTATACCAAGTGAAGCCTTAAGTTTCCCTTGCAAAGTTTTCTTTGCAGAGAGGTGTAATACATTAAGTTCATGCTCTAATTAAATCAGTACTCAAAATATGTTTAATTTGTTGACAGTTGATGTCACAAGGGGAAATTTTGCATGCTGCTCCTTACCATCTACTGATGGCATCCAGCAGAGATTTCCAAGATTTGGTTGATGCACATAAAAAAATTGGTGGTGCTGAAAGGCTTGCGGAAATAAATCCTTCCCAGGATCGTGAAAGTGTTTATAGAGATGCTAGGAGGACACACGTCGAGATGAAATCTAACTCTGGAGATGATCAGTTAATTAAGCAAGAGGAGCGAGAAGTTGGAGATGCAGGTCTTAGACCTTATATACAGTATATAAATCAGAACAAAGGCTTGCCTCTGTTCTTGTTGGTTATTATTTCGCACTTTGCTTTTGCGACCAGTCAGATATTACAGAATTTCTGGATGGCTGCAAATATTGAAAATCCTGATGTCAGCACTCTAAGATTAATTCTAGTATATTTGATTATTGGATTAACATCCACATTGTTTCTATTTGGTAGATCTTTAGCTTCGGTATTTTCTGGTCTGCAGTCCTCGAAGTCTATGTTTTCACAATTATTAGAATCTCTATTTCGTGCTCCAATGTCTTTTTATGACTCTACACCTTTGGGAAGGATACTGAGCCGCGTAAGTCCTTAGGACACCGTCTTTGATTTTTTCTACCAGGAAGGACCATTTTTAGCTCTTAATCTGTTGTCAATATCATGAACCTTTGACAGGTCTCAGCCGATTTAAGTATTGTTGACATAGACCTTCCCTTCAGCTTGATGTTCACTGTTACTGCTACCACTAACGCTTATTCTAATATTGGAGTGATAGCTGTTGTTACGTGGGAAGTTCTATTTGTTGCCATCCCAATGGTTTATGTGGTTATCCTCTTGCAGGTAATACACCCGCAAACTGTGTACATAGAATAGCATCATAGTTTTCTTTAGTCACACGAAGACAAATATTAAGCATCAAATTAGTCTGTCATATATGAATCTTGACATGAAATGTTTAGTAATTTTGGTGCTGGACTATTTCTTCTATTAGTAAAAGAAGAGAAGAAGGATGAATAATACAAAAGTGCATCATTGTTCTATCCAACTTGGAGTATTTAGAGAATAATTCTTAATTGTAAAGGTTATATTATCCCTGGTTGTTATACGGATAAATCTGATTTCTGCAAAATAATTTGCATGAAATCTACAGCTTTTACTACCTCTATAGATCTAGCAATATGGTTGGATATATATACACAGCCGTCTGGTCCTTTAACTTACTTTGACTAAATATTCAATGTTGAGTGCAAGAAAAAAACAATGAAGCTCGGTTCATAATCTACTTTCTTAAGTGGATTCATTCATCCAGTAAGAAACTAGCAAATAACCTAACCAGAGGATATAGTATAATCTCCAGTTGCACAAATTTGAATATGTTTGCTGCAATTGCAGTGTAGTTCGACGAAATTTTAGTTCTTAAAATTGGATCTAGTATTTGAATTCTCTTGCTCATTCTTCGTGTACTTTTTTGTGGCCATCACTGCGAGCAGAGATACTACTTTTCCTCTGCAAAAGAGTTGATGCGAATTAATGGCACAACAAAGTCTTTGGTAGCCAATCATCTTGCAGAATCGCTAGCTGGAGCTATGACAATCAGAGCTTTTAAAGAGGATAATCGATTCTTTTCAAAGACCCTTGACCTAATTGATGCAAATGCCAGCCCGTACGTACACAATTTTGCAGCAAATGAGTGGTTGATCCAACGTCTGGAAACACTCAGTGCAACTGTTCTTTCTTCCTCGGCACTTTGCATGGTTTTGCTTCCTCCTGGAACTTTTAGCCCTGGTCAGTACTGGTTTAAATTTTTTTATATCCAGAGATGTTGTCAATTTGCATTCTTGCTTCATAATATCCGGTTATGATAATTTCTACAGTACTATTTGATGTTTCTTCTGTATAGATCTTTATTGACCACTTCTATATGGATTCTGGACCTTGCAGGATTCATTGGAATGGCTTTGTCCTACGGCCTTTCATTAAACTCCTCGTTGGTTGGCTCTATCAGTAATCAGTGTCTTTTGGCAAATCATAATATTTCAGTAGAAAGGCTTAAGCAATACATGCACTTACCAAGTGAAGCTCCTGAAGTTAATATAGAAAAGCGCCCCCCCATCGATTGGCCAGCTGTGGGTAAAGTCGACATTCAAGATTTGCAGGTAGGTTTTTAGATACTTCTTTCTTTAATATAGACTGTTCACAAGCATTTAGACATTGTTTGGAAGCAGATAAAATATCGACCAGCTGCACCACTTGTGCTTAGAGGGATCAGTTGCACATTTGAAGGAGGAGACAAGATAGGTATCGTAGGCCGGACAGGTAGTGGCAAAACTACCCTCATAGGTGCCTTATTCCGTCTGGTGGAGCCCTCGGGAGGGAAGATAGTAGTGGATGGTATTGACATCTCTACAATTGGACTACATGATTTAAGGTCACGTTTTGGAATTATACCACAAGATCCTACTCTCTTCAACGGAACTGTAAGATACAATTTGGATCCCTTATCTCAGCACACAGATCAGGAAATTTGGGAGGTAATTTCAGGTCACTCCTTAAAAGGAACCTGTTCAAAGTGTCAAAATACACACTGAAGAATCAAATTATGCGTTGCAATTATTCTCTTTCCTGGCTACTGTTTTTTGGGGATTTCTTTTAAGTTTTATCATATATCTGCTTTGTTTCACACGTAAGGTTCTTTGGAAGTGTCAGCTTAGGGAGACTGTTCTGCAGAAGGTAGCTGGTCTTGATTCTTTAGGTACTTAGCATTATCCAAGTACTTTATACTTGACCTCTTATGGTAGTCACTAGTAGTAACAACTACCAACCTGTCATTCTAGTGATGGAAGATGGGCTTAACTGGAGCATGGGGCAGCGGCAACTGTTCTGCTTGGGCTGTGCCCTTTTGAGAAGGAGCAAGGTACTGGTCCTTGATGAAGCAACTGCATCAATTGACAATGCTACAGACTTGATATTGCAAAACACTATCAAAACTGAGTTCATTAATTGTACTGTAATAACGGTGGCTCATAGAATACCTACAGTGATGGATTGCAAGATGGTTTTAGCTATAAGCGACGGTAAGAATCTGTTCATTATTTAATGGCTGACGCCTGACTGTATGCATGCCTTCAATTTATTTATAATGACAGCCAGTAGCACCGAACACATCTAGGTCATAAAATGCATCTTAAAGCAGAAGGAACCATAAAAAAATGAATTTATCGGTAAAAAAAGCTTCCACCTTTTTAAATGTAGAACTTACATTTCCTCACAGACTCTCCGTGAAGATTATATGCTCTACAAATGAACTCTTGAAACTGATATTTGATTGGAGTGTATTTCTGCATTATATCTCAGGAAAACTAGTGGATTTTGATAAGCCCATGCACTTGATGAAGAAAGAAGGTTCACTGTTTGGGCGGCTTGTCAAGGAATATTGGTCTCAATATCACTCTGCAGAATCACATTAATTTGTAGAAGCAAACAGTCTGTAGTAGATTCTACTTGTCTCCCAGCTTTAATATGGTCATGTATCAATTCCCAGAAAGCTATTACAAGGCAGGGCTACCTCATGTCCTCGATCGTTTGACAAGGTTGCTTATAAGAGATTTGACAATGATTGAGTTAAATAGTATTGTTAGAAGCAAGATGTATTAATTACCAGCCTTCCAAGAAGGGCCGACAACACAGGTGCTATGTGCTTATGTATTAGGAAAGAACTAGATAAAAGGAAACTGGATTCATCTTGCAGTTCCATCTTCAAATGACTGGGGGCTTGGAAAATTGTAAGAAATATGAATTTATATGTAGTCTGAACCAGGTTTACTATTTTTTACATAGAAGATTATGGGCAAGTTAAGAGCATTTCCAATAAGGTGACATGGTTCTCCAAAAATTAAATATAGCTAGTTAGAGTTGGAGATGCTCATAAGTAGCATATAACTGCAGACCTTAAGAACACTTGACATTATCTTCCTGCGTCTTTTCTGTACATAAATAAATGCAGGTTTTTGCTAGGTATAAAATTTGAGTTCATGCTAGTCTTATAGCCTGGTTACCAAGTTTATTGCCAAAGCCACTTCTATGCGCAAACATGTTTGAATAAGCCAGCTAGCCAAACATACCCTGTATGAGTATCTCAGTTCATCCTTTAAGTTCCTAAATAAGAATATAGTTAATCAAATGCCAAGATTAATGAGCAAATTTAGGTTACAAATAGCTAGTACTACTAACATTCAATGATTGGCACCGAAGTTTTCACCATTGCGACCAATGTTCCTCTGTCTATACAACAATATCAACACCAGCATCACACATAACATAATGACATAAAAGTTATATTATATTTTTACTATATCACCATTCAAGAGTAAAATTCATTACAATTGGAGATAAAAGTTGATGGCATATCTAAATAATGAACAAGCCACTATAAACACTAGATAATCTTTGGCCAGGAATGCCTGATGAAATCTTTATGGTCCCCCTAGTATGGCATTTTCAATGTCTTCTCTGCTTAGTGCATAACTAAATCGCCTTTCAACATCCTTGTCAAGATTTCCAGGTCCAGTCCTCAGGTACCTGCATTCAAATTGTTAGGAAGCCTGTCAATCTGTAAAAGTCTTATTTTATTTCAAAACAAGTTTAAAAAAGCATTAGACATTAAACCATACAAGTTTCTCAAACAAACAATAACATACAACTATGCAAGGTTTTTTCACAATTTCACATTCTTTCTTTTTTTGCCAGGAGTAAAAGGAGGACAGATAGGTTCCAACTAAATCAGCATTAAGAGCTACCTCAATTTTGTTATCTGCTCAGCAACTGAATAAGCTTCATTTCTAAATATTAAATAAAACCATAGTAATGAACATGGGGAAAAAAAACAGAGACACGCTAACTGAGAGAAATATACCAGATACATTTTGAAATAAAAAGAGAAAGCCCCCTTTACACGATAGGTAGCTTACAAGAGTTCTATTTTTCGTAGGCGTAGCTTCGACATACAGCTAGAGGAGACAGAAAACATCAACATTCTTAACATCCTTTGGCCATGGGCAATATTAACATTCTCTAGCAGCTAACCAGGCAAAATGACAATGAAGCATCTTTCCTTTGTGCCGTCATTAAAAATGGCTATCAATGTCTCTATTATTCAAATTATTTGTTTAGGAAGAGGGGAGAACATGACATGACTTGCCATAATTACTGTGGACAAGATGAGGACCCGATATGCTTCTTTACAATGGTAATTACAACGAAAAAGAAGAATTGGATGTAGCAGCCCCCAATCCCCACCCCTCATATGCATCATACAGTCTCTTTCTTACGATTATTCCACTTCAAACAAAATTTAATCCTCTCATAGTTGGAGAAGGAGTTGAGTCACCTGGCTACAAGAAAAAGGTGTTGAATCACCTGATTACCTTTGTAACAGTAAAACGTGATATTAGAGAACTTCTTTTGCTTCCTCTAATCATTAACAATCCCTTAT
>PHNY01029345.1:0-10119 GCA_003724115.2 Anethum foeniculum | reverse complement strand
CACAAATAGCCCCCCCCCCCCCCCAAGAGCACGCACACAACACATGCACACCGAAGGAAATACAAAGAAGAATAGAAGTAATACCTCAATGTGCATGGCCTTTCCTATTTTCCAGAACTCAATGCAGCAACCAACCCCAGAACTGGCAAGTATCATCCATGAAGTGTCGTTGTCCAGCAGGTAGAGGAAGACAATCAACTGAGAGAAGAAGCTTACGACAACTGATTTCGCTGAGAGTCCTTCCATGGATTTGTTTTTGTTCCAGAATTGGATATCTGCACAGAAGGGAGTTTTACTTGATATAATTATAAAATAACATTACTTGGGAACATAATAGCCTGCACGTTTAGATAAAGGTATTTACCATTCTTAAATGCCAAAAAGTCAAAGACGGAATGGAGCAGCGAGACAACCATTGTAATCATCAGAAGGTAAGGATTACCTTCCAAGAATACTCTCTGCAAAAGAGGATAAAATAAGATCTCTGAATATACTTATATAACATTTAAAGTAAATCTGCAATGCTGTTGATTATGAAGCAACAGTTGCAGCAAACATTCATTCGCAGTGTAGACTAAGGGCTACAAGAGACATGTAATATTGTCACTATATAAAAAATTTCAAGAGAACAATAGCAATAAAATAATATACCCGTCTTTGGTAATAAGGAAATAAGAAACTTTTTTTTTTTTTTTGTCAGGAGGAACCAAGAAACTTTGACTAAACTAAATAGCATGAAATTTTGAAGTGGAATACAAGTATTTAGCAGAATTAATTATATAATAACAATGAAGTCACGAGGATGAAGTAATTCCTTTATCCAATTTTGACAAGTTAAATATGGATATCCTATACTATTAGTATATTACATTTTAATAATGTCAACTTCTAGAACAGCGAGTTTTAACTTGTATCCAGTAGGACCGTAGTATAAAAGTCATTTGCCTACTAATATAATAACATGTAAATAATCATCAATAAATTCTCAACCAAAATGATACTGCATGTTTCACTGGAGGAAGAGAATTCAAGTCAAGAGACCAGCTTAACTCTTTGTAAGCGCAGTCTCAAATAGTATATCACTTGATGCAATAAATTGAAGCATGTAGGGAGATGGTAATCATAACAGGAAGGAGTTACGAGACTAGCTTCGAATCAGATATAAACACTAATTAGTCATTATAATACATGCAGGCTGCAGCATCTCAAGTAAAAGCAGAGTGACAAAAAGTTAACTATAAAAAGTAGTTGGGACAAGAAATACACTTTCTGAAAGCTATATACAGTTAGGACTTGAGACAATAATCCAAAAAACATTTGCATAAGCCAAAGATTTAATTATACCTTAAGTTCATCAGCCTCGCCTTCAAGCATGCTTCCGTAACTACGGTGAATCTGAAATGACTGATCGATCTGCAGAAATAACTGCCACTTGGTCATGCTTATAGGACCCACTTCAAGATGAAACGGCAATTCTGTTACCGTCTCATTGATCGGTATTAACTTATCTTTAAGTAACCAAAACTCATTAAAAAAGATTGTCGGATAGTAACCCCCCGTACCAGGTTCAATATTCAAGTCTGTACATCAAGTCAAGAAACTCAACACATTCAAAAGACTCAACAAATAATTTTGACAAAGCACGCGAAATCCAACACAAAGCTATACATTATGCTACTAAACAAATTGTTACATCATAAAAGACAAGTAGAGCCTTAGCATAGATAAGGCTACTTGACTCGTGTTTTAGCCTCTAACTTCCACAAGGATTTTTCTATCCTTTCTTCTCCTTTCTTCGCGATTATATCAATAACAACTTTATAGGCAGAACCACAAATCTAATAATGATTTCATTGGCCGGTACCGTTACACTAATTTCACTTTTTTTGTTTACTCTTCAGTAAGCAACATGTTTGATACATTACAACTTAAGGGATGTCTACAGAAGATATAAAGCACTTAACAGTCATATGATCAGGATTGAAAGCAAATCCAAAAAGAAGTCAAAATAACTCAAAGGAATAGACAATAACAATCAAGGATACAAGGGGCAATATTTGGTGGGACAGCATTGTAGGTGTATCTGCAAAAGAATATCAAGAGTCAGCATGTTCGCCAAAAGCATTGAGCTAAAAAGAAAACGAATAATGGCAATAACCTGCATAGCTAAAGAAGCACAAACATCGTCTCTGATATAATAATACGTATGACCCTTGTTTTTTCATTAGTGCAGTGGTCACAACATACGAACTAATATACTAGCAACAATTGTGGGGTAGTGGTGAAAGTTTGCCGTGAAATAGTGATCAACCATAAAGTCTAAAGACAAGCCTAAAAATAAACATTTCAATGAAATGAACTGAAATAGCTGCTATATCAAAACATCTAATATGTGTAAACCAAACATAGCCTGTATATTTTATTCAAAGCATGAAGCTTATGAGACGAAAGTACTATAAATTGAAGGCATTGAAGATTATGTCCAAATACAATCAAACAATTATAACTATTGAATTAACATGATTACATGCGTAATAAAAAAATATATTACGCATTCTTTAGATATCAATACGAATCTTGATTCTAGTACCAGACAACCTAAGGGATCTATTATTCGACTACAGCATTTTATCTTTAATACTCAATTCTAGTACTGCGACAGCTGAAACAATTGAAGGGAACCTAATGATAGCAAACTTACTTGGTGAAGTCATCAACCAAATTGATGGTAATATTCGGCTTCCAGTAAGAAATATATTCTACGGGGCCTTCATCCTTTTGATCAAGTTGGGCATCTTCACTTACCTGAAGATGGCAGCCCTCAATAAAATCATCGACTTGAAAAGATAACATAAACCAATAAAATCATGCAACCGTACAGGCAAACATTTGGTATACTAGTGCAATTTGTATACCACAATAAAATCCATTACAACTTGTCTATGAAACGCGCAAGGCAACATTTCCGTCTGTGTAACAGATCCAACATATGACCTAATTAAGGATCTATGGTTAATGGTTTGAGTGTTGGTTTTAAAGCTAGATACAGCAGTTAATATATCCCTTTTTGGTACCAAAATGATCATTTTTTAGTTGTATTACTCAAGGTTATCCGAGGTTTCAAATAGAAGTTTAAGTACGAGAGTACATGTTTTATCTAGAAGAATAATTTACGTTTATTATACTTGCTACAACACTGTACTACATTATTAAAATACATGATGCTTCCAAAAAAAATCATACTTTTCCTGTTAAAAACCAAGACATGTAATGGAAAATACATACTAGTCAATTCTTTAAGAAGTCCCTAACGTTTGAAATTTTCTTTATAAAATAATCTTAGATATTATTTGTTAATAAAAATTAACAGTATAATTTTCTTCTATCTTCTGGAGGCAATGGAATAATTTCAACAGATACTTAATATGTTCCCATTAGAGATAATATTACATGTGCTTCTACATAATTCAAATTGTTATGATTTTTGGGGTTAAGTTAAATGATACATCAGTGGATAACTGTAATTTGTTGTAGTGATAGAAATTATGTTGTATAAGATTTTTTTTAAAAAAATCAACTACAAATTAGTGTATACTACAGTAGAAAAGTTTGTGCGCTATAATAATTGAAGTACTGTGGGACCATATAAGCAAACCTTTGTATGTGCCAACGGTTGGAGAATCGTTTACAGAAGAGTTGTCAAAAGCAATCTTAAATAGAGAAAACAAAAACTAACATTTATGATGAATTGTTAAAAAAATTGGCAGACCCAATAAGTACTAACACTGGAGATACTGTTATGAGCTTAAATTTTCGAGATCTTCAACATTACACTGATTTCTCTGCAGGGATGAATCTATTGCCCCTTATTTAGTGATTTTATATCTATCTCGGCATTTCTGTTATCTTCTACATCAGGAAACAATTCCACGTATTGTGAACATTATATTTTACTACTTGCTAGAAAGAAGTAACACAATTTGTCAATTTCTGAGTAACTGGGTCACGGGGATACATGTTGATCTAGGACCAGGCTGAGAAAAGGTATGTAAACCTATCTCAAGAAAGAATTGGTAGAGTCGCGCAATTAAATCCTCATATTACAACTGTTTACATATATATCCTAAAACTTCGAGAAGTAAAACAGTCCATGAAAGAAAAAAAAAAATCATTATATTATTCTACTACTATAATCTACAATAATCTTTATATTCTACTTGATAAACTACAATACCAAATCAATTATCTTTATCCCTTAATTAAATATAATATACAAATTAGTTTATTGATGATTTTGTCTATATCACCTGTTTATTTGTTAAATAATAAAAGATCATCTTCTACTAATACAAAATTACCAAAAGGGCCATTTGGATAGTGATTACCTATTTCAATTTAGTAGTCATAAAAATCATAATACATTATAACAAAGTTAAGCACATAATTTCAGGCTTTGTACCAAGGAGCCACCTTTTTGCTCTGATATATTTCTCGCAAAAATGATGTATGTAATCCTGGTTAAATGAGTACAGAGAAAATACAGATCTATATAGCAGTCTCACTGTATTAGATGTAGCAATAAATTTTGATTTGAATAATGTGCGGATATTGAAATAACAAAACAAACCTCAGTTGCAGGTTCACCCTTGTCATCAGAATCTGCTAACAGGCTCCTCTTTTTGTCTGCTTTAGACTTTGGCAAGTATGTCACAACAGCTGCAGTGTAAAAAAAAAAAACTTATTGCAAACCAAATACTGATTCCCAACAAACAGTGGGTGCAAAATGGATTTAACTTACGGTATGTCCTTCCGAAGGCAGTAAGGGGTTGGTACTCTGGGTCCATAGGATCCGGAGGATAACCGGATCGTGCAAAGAAAATATGAGCATAAAGGCTCCCATTATGCTTCAAAGCCTGAACATGGAGTTCGTGAAAAAATGTATATAAATTAAAATTTTTCTAGCCGAAAAAACATAATAAATATACATATGACTATTTTCGAAATAACATTTAAGGACTAGATAATTTTAACTTCAAAGCCTAATGACGTCGGAAGTGCATCGAGGTACCTCAGAAGGATAATACTTTAAAGAAAGAGATCTGGTACTCTCTGGTCCCCAAACTGCATAAGGTATATTAGTCTCATGCCAAATAAGCGCACCTTCGCTGGCGAAGTCCTTAAATGTTTCATTTTCAGAGAGATAAAACCACATATCCTGGGAAGAAATAAGAATTGTCATATTGTAGTTCATACCATACTATATAAAGACAGGCAGACTAAAAGAAAGGCAAGTACAATCAGTTCCAGTTAAAAAGGAATATGTGATCTGATGAAACAAGTTGAAATTTAATTGGATAAATGGAAGAATCTCTGTTAAAAAAAGAAGTTGCATGCGAAAATGAATATCCTCCAGAAATAATCAAAGATAATTTTTAGTTAACATTTCTGTAGTGTCAATATCTCAAAATCATGCTCTATACAATGTTTATAGTTATCATAGCTGGTTGCACAATCATGCTTCGTAATAACAATAGAGAAATAAGGGGATATAAAAACCATATATGTACAGAAAAGATAATCCAGAACATAACTTCAAGCCTCTAATAGGTATTTTTATTTAAAGCAATATATATCTAGATTTTATAATGTCTTACTAATGAAGGTACAATAGAGTGTCCGAAAATTACCCCCAAACCAAATTTTTGACAAACAAAACAAATTATACAAATACCAAAAACACAAATTTTACATGCACTTGAAAAGGCCATATATTTCAATGTGCTATTTTAGTTATTTTAACCCTATTTCAATCCAAAGTAATGAAAAGAAACATTTGAACTACCAGTACCTTATTCAAACCTAATACAACAACTTAATTATACACATACACACCACCGTACTTAAATTCAATTTTCGCCTTTTCTAACTTCAATTCAGCATAATTACGAAACGCACCAACTTAAATTCCAAACAAACAACTAAACATAATCAACTAAAATCAATCGCAATCCACAATCAAACATTCGCATAACACCAAACTTTCAACAGATATAGCTTAATAAATACGAGAAAGTACCAACGGCTCGGCTTTGGGGAAAAGATTAGAGATCTGAATCGCCGGTTCAGAACCGGCCGGCGGCGGCGTTTTCGGCGAGAAAAACTTGGACGCGAAGTACCAGAATATAGCTATACGTATAATTCCCTGTATAGATTTACCGATTCCTTGTTGTTCTTGTGGTCTACCTTCTGCTCCTGCTGCAGCGGCAGCACCGCCAGTGGTGGCGACGGCTGTCGGGGCCGGCGGCATGTTCTCCGATTGATTCTAAACCCTAATTTGAATCGCCGTTGAGGAGAATAAGTTACAGTGATATGTTGTAAGTAACGTGTATGTATTGTGTGTGTGTGTGTGTGTATTTAAGCGAGGAAGTGTTTGAATTGGAACATAACACCGGGTATAAAGAGTACTAGTAGTAGTGGTGCGAAGATGAGTTGAGGCGGGCAATTAGGTCATGCCACGTGTACAAAGTAGGGTGTGTTGGTCGGTTACAATACCTAAAGTGGAATTGTGAGATAGGACATCGGAGTTGGAGGAGTATGGAATTTTCACGTGTTAATTTTTATTTTTCACATATTAATCCAAAATTTAGGAATACTTGTGAAAAAGTAAAATTTAATACCACCAAAACATAATTGATTGGTTATTATTAAATTATAATATTACTATTTTATTTTATTAAATAAAATTATCTGTGATAATTCTGGAAAAGAAGTTTCTTTTAATTAATTGAGAAAAATAAAAAATGTAACATGTTTTAATTAAAAAGGTAATTGCGCATAATATTTTTAGAAAACTAAGTATTTTAATTTTAAAAAATAGAAAAAATAACGTTAAAATATTATTAAATAAAGTAAAATGACCAAATATCAAAATTTTTAGTCTTTGAGTACGACCCCACTAGGTCATTATATTAAACTAGCATAATGACCAGTACGAGGCACATGCCATTTTATAGAGTTTTTTGTGCAATACGTAGTAAAATGTTCTCGATTATTTATTTATTTCTCATATAAGTTCATTAACTATCGGTATATATGATTTGTATATAAAATTTTAATTTTAATACTAATATATATGCATGTAATTGAACGAGTACAAGTAATTATTTTTTATGTGTTTAAAAAAAAGATTAATACATATAATTGATTAACAAGTATGTTCCCATGAAATAATTATATCCTTATAATATAATATGCATAAGAGGAATCTTATCCAAATATTTGGTCATGTACTACCAATATAATAAGGACCGTCAGATCTGAATTAAATAGATAATAGACGTTGGATCTAAAATAAGGGAAGATTCTATTTTCATAATCTAGACCAAAACTAAGTAATAAATCAAACGAAACCCAAAATATTTTTTATGTTCGAATCTCTCTACTAACATATTTTAATTTATTATTTATAACTTCAAAATTTTATTAATAACATATTATATCCTTATTATATCCTTATAATATAATATGCATAAGAGGAATCTTATCCAAATATTTGGTCATGTACTACCGATGTAATAAGGATTGTTAGATCTTTAATTAAATAGATGATAGCCGTTGCATCTGAAATAAGGTAATATTCTATTTTTATAATCTAAACCAAAATTAAGTAAGTCTTCTAAATTGAATAGATTAGTTAATTTGGTATCATAAATTGAATAGACTACTTAATACAAAATTCGTAAATGGTTTTTCTCTTCAGTTTCTAAAATTTTTACGTAAATAATACTTTTTAAATCATCATTGAATTAAAAAATATTTTGTGAGTTTCGTGGGGTTGTAAAATCGTCAAAATCTGATTTCTAGAACTCAAACTTTTATATAATTCATGTTCTTACAATTTTACATGAAATATTACAATATTCTGAATTTTAAAATATATTATTATAATTATAAAAAAAATACACGAATAAAGGAAACCTTCCAACCCGTGCATTGCACGGGCAATAAGCTAGTAATAACAAAATATTCATATGAGGTAGAAAGAAACCAACCAAAAAAAATAAAAAAATAAAAATTAAATCAACCTTCCTATTGAGGGACCGATCGTTGGCAAACTGTGCCTCTAGTATCTCCAATTAAAAATTTACTAAGCTCCAAATGAGAGCTTTTCAATATTTGAAACTTTTCATCCCGTAAAACCCCTTCATTTGATAATCAATATGTAGCACAGTTACCCTCTCGATATACACGATATATCGTCACCATCCAATCTGACCTTCTAGTCAAATCACGACAATAGTTAAGATCATGAGCACGTCCGTCTCGGTCATTACCATTTTGTTTAAGAATTTGCACACAAGTCAGACTATCAAGGTGAACTTCCAAATGCTTTATTTGAAAATTTCTTCCTAGCTCAAGAACTTTGGTTATGGATAATACTTATACCTTAAAAACTGTGTAGTAACTAAAGGATGCCATGAAAAATGAGATAAATGTTTCCATATGATTTCGTATAATTGCTCCACCACATATAGATGACCATGCGATCTCTTTACAGAGCTTGAGAACATACCACTGTTCTTGCCAGACATGCCAAGTCAAATAATATCTATACATTCTATATTCACTTAACGTATTTTAAGTGATATTTTTTATTTTCTATTTATTTTGAAACACTTATACAGCATTTTGGAAAACGTTTTAGAAGTTTGCATACTACAACTACAAGTAATAAATTTCTATTATATTTGTGCTCTGTTTTGAGTAATTTAGTCTAAAACCTAATTCTCAAAGTCGCCTGCATCTTGAGCTATCATATCGTCGCATCTGCTTTCAATCGAGCCATCTTACTATGCGATTACGATCTCTGATTCAATCTTTGTATATGTATGTGTGTGTGTGTGTGTATTCATTTATGTTGTTGTTGTTTGGGGAGATCCAAGCGATTTGTAATTTTCAATGGATCGCAAATCGATTAGTCTTAATTTGTTCTTGATGTTAATATCTACTATAAATTGCTTCATCTATTTCAAAACATGGGTATTTTAAATTAGTTCATCTATGTTGTAATCCTCTTTAGTTTTGAATTACAATTGATTTTAGGGTTTTGAATTTTAACTGCTTCCTATAATTTGTTCATTTTCGTTTTGTGTTAAATTTATTTCAAATATAGGCAATCAAGTTGAAATCCAATTATCAGTTATTCCACTCTTGCATTGTTGGTTGGTAATGTCTTGTTCCCCATATGTGCTTTGTGTGTTCATTCCTCTCAGTGTGTCAATTATTCTAGTATTGTATACCGCTTAAAGAATGGGAGAAGATACACAAGATATGTATTTGTGTGTTATTATTTCATATGCTTTGTTTGCTATAGCATTTAGGCCATAGTTGTTATATTGTTTGGCAGCTATACTTCATAGTTTTAGATAGAACCATATGCTTAGAGAGATAGCAAAAAATATGGATGCTTATCATTTTAATTGAAAAACATATAATTGACATCGATAAAAGAAAAACAACTAGCTAGTTCATAAAATAGATAAGAGAAAAATAATTAGTTAGTTGATAAAGTAGACAATGTCTGCATATCTTATTTGGCTTCAGCAAAATATGCATGTATACAAACAACTACATAGTTGAAGTTGATAACGTATTTTACTATGTTATTTTTAAGAGAAATCCATCAGAGAATCCAGTTGTTCTCTTTCTTAAAATGCAGATAGGATTGCTCTAGCAAGACAGCATTTCTCTTTATATTTCTTCCTGAGGTACTTGTGAAACTTATAATTAAAGAGTCCATTAGAAACCCATTAATATATCAAATGTACATTTTTCAGGTTCCTGGAAGGTAAAGCCAATGGGAAGCATGCCTAAACTTCATCTCAACAAATTCAGCTAGTTGAAGGTTTAATTTCGTTCATGAATCTAAGATGCTTCCCGTTTTATTATAATAAAATAGAGATGCAATTTTTTTTTAAATTCTTTAAATTTAATAAAAGTACTATGTAAAGCATAAATGTAATGTAATATGTAATAGAAGGATAATAACTCAACTTAGGATAAGAATCAGGAATATAATATTAACTATGAAGCACAGGAATCCAAAAGATCAATAACAGG
>PHNY01029312.1:8551-19968 GCA_003724115.2 Anethum foeniculum | reverse complement strand
AACAATGAATATAAAAACCTAGGGCAATCAGGTCCACCATGCTTACACAATAATCGGCTTTTAAGCTAAAGCAACTAAAGTGATCATGCAACTAGAGTTTGTTAATCTCTCTCAAGTATTACACTCTCGAAACATGCATACACATTAATAACTTTTGGTAATTCAATCAATTAGACAATTAATACTTTTCGAGTATTAACGCTCTCAGAAATCCAATGATGCTCCCGTTCTCACTTTCAGTTCTGCTAATCGTATGTGTGCCTCTAGTGAGTAAAATCTCCCGATCTATTACTCCTATTTGCATGGAATTAATTCATGATATCGGCATTACACAAATTAATAATGAAAACATAATCAATTAGAATTAACCATAATCAATCGAACCACTGTGAAAATCATGTCAAGATTAAAGTGCAAACATGGCTTCCCCTTTTATGCCCTAGAAAACGACTACTCACAAATAATTAAACAAGAAGAAAACTAATAAAATAATGAAACATAACTAAGCTATTAAGAAAAAAGAAGAAATTTAGATAAGAAAACCTGAAATCTTCACTTCTGTCACAAGAAAAAAATCCATGGCTTCTCTCTAAGTTCTCTGTATATAAACCCTAACTATTCTACTCTAGTCGGTCTCCAACTAATTATAAAATCTGATGTCTCTTATATTAATACAAGTATTATATTATTATAATAGAATTACAAGTGAGACTTCTAAACAAAGTAGGATTCTTTAATAAAAATTTGTAGCTGTCTGTTCTCTGCAGTTTCTGAGCTGCTCCAATTAGATTCTCCTTACTGGATTATCTCTGAATTAAAGAGAATTCCGTAAGGTTTGCGTGGGCTATAAGATCGTCAGAAACGGACTTATGGAACTCAAGATTTGGCCCAAACAGTATTTTTGGCCCGTGTAGCCTAATAATACGAATTTTCTTCTATTTTCATTCTAAAATATGACTTTTTTTTGCTCCAACTCCTTCCAAGTCTAGAAATTCCTTCTATCCTACAAAAAAACATCAAATCTATTAAATGAAAATCCAAATCAGTACAAAATACAATAAATATGATAATCAAATCATGTAATATATATATATATATATATATATATATATATATTCTATCATTTACTCGTCAATACGGGAACGATTTAAATTAATGTACTCACTTCTATTTTTGAGCAAGAAGGCAGGTCTGAGTTCGGATGGGTTTATACAGAACACTTGGTTCTTGTTCTCGACGTAACTGCGTTGCAAAGAGGTGTACAGTCTCCTTAAGATTAGCACAAATGCTAGGATGTTGTTACATATCTGCTCATCTGTATACACTTAACATCTGTGTGATTATAAATATATATTTTAGGATCTCAAACATAATGAGACAATCCTCTTGGCATCTACCGGAGTCACAAACGTGTCCAAAGCGTGTCAGGTGAAATTGTAAATATTTGACATCCTCTTTATACTTCTATAAGAAAAAATTCAAATAATTACACTAAAATTATATATAACCCATGCTCATTATATTTATATTTAGTTTAATATCATTTGTTAAGGTACCATCTATGATGTCGATTACTATACTTGGAACTACTAAATAAGACCTCCACGAAGGAACAAATAAAAAATTATTGTTTATTGTGTTTTATATATACTCCCTACGTCTCTATTTACATGTCCATTTTGCTTTTCCAGGAGTTAAATTGATCAATATTTGACTAAACATTACAAATTATTTATTTATTATTTGACAAAACTAAAAGTTACATATTAAACTAGCCAATAAGCTCTTTTTAGTGATATAACTTATTCTAACTTTTGTAATTATATAATATATGAAAATTTTAGTCAAAATAAAGTCAATTTGACTAGTCAAAAGTCAAAATAGACATGTATTTAGGGACGGAGGGAGTATTTGAAACTGCTAAAGGGTGTCTCTATTGAAAATGGTTTAAGAGCAAGTTTAATAGTGATGTTAAAAGTGATGATATTTCTATAATATAGCATCCAAGAAAAAGATACCACTCTAATGTACTTTTAAACATGAATGCAAAATAGCAAAATGTTATGTTACTATGATTGTCACGTAAACATGCAAGCACGAAGTGGATAAATGAATTAATAAAGTAATAATGACAAATATAGTTGTGCATTTTAGGATTAAATAATTGAAATATAGCTTAATTTGGATATTTTTGTTGCAATTTAAACTATATATTAGAGCAATTCTAGTTCTAAAACTAAATTGACTATAGCTATTGCTATTTGAGACCAAAAAGTATATTTTGGTGTTAAAATAAAATTTCAGCTCAAATGCTAGTTCCATTTTGTAACCAAACATTTTCAAATTTACCTAAATTTTATCCCTCTCTCCTAAATTTCATTTAAAACAAATCAACATTCATTACATTTATAATGATGGGGCAAGATTAGCTATCCATTTATTTATTTATAAAACTAACTATAACTATGCATTAGAGTGGTGATTTTACAAAGTTAATTTTATATTATAGCTATAAAATCAATTATATTTATGCATTGGACTTGCTCTTAGAGCACAAATTCTATTTTAACATTAAAAACTAATTTTTAAATTTAAAATATAACAATAGTTATACGTATTTTAGTAATCAAACTTACTTTAAGAGTAACTTTAATAATAAATCTTATACCAAGAAGAGTGCCAACACCATATGACATGATGTGACTTGACACTTTATTAGTACTTTGTTACTCTATTGATATTATTACTCTATTCTATTGTTAGAATGGAGCAAATAAGATGGTATAAAATGTCAACTTTGAGGTAAAAGTTGGCATTTAGAGCAGCTCTAGTAAAGGCCATTTGACATCCTCAGCCCTCGTAAAGTGGCTTGGTTGTAGGGGTGAGCAAAAAATCGAATAAATCCGAAACCGAATTTGAAACCGTCAAAATACGCTAAAAACCGAACCGTGTAAAACCGAGCCGAAACCAAAACCGAAAAATTAAAAACCGAAACCGATTATGCGGTTCCGGTTATAAGTCGGAACCGATCCGTAAAAAACCGATCCGATCCGATTATTGAAAATAAATAAATAAATTATATATAAATTTTAAAAAATAATAAATACATATATTTATTAATATTATTAATAAAAATTTGACCTGGATAGTAGCTGGTCTCTTATACATTGGGCTTCGGCCTTGGTAAATAAGGTTCATTATTTGCTAATGTAGCCCTCTGCCAGAATATAAGTATTATGACCTAATTACATTTTTTTTTTTGAAAACCAAATAAACTTTTATTAAAAGCTCAAATCTTGAGCAAATACATCGATAAGGAACGAATGTGGCTGAAACCACTCTTCATGACCAGACATCGAATTAGCTACTCTAGCAATTGAGTGAGTTGTTGAATTCGCTGATCGCCTAACAAAATAAACAAAATAAGACCTCAAGTCCTAGTCCTTCATAATCTGAGAACAATCCAACATAACTGAACCAAAGAATGAATCCTCATGAATTTTTGAACGAGAAGCCTCCACAAAGCAGAGATTATTAACCTCAATATACAGATTCTGTTTGCCCAGCTTTTTTAGCCATGATAATGCTTCTCTGAAAGCCAAAGTTTCTGCCACCTTAGGATCTAGAGCTCCAATAAGCTTACCTCCATACCCAGCCACAAAATTCCCAGCGTCATCACGCATAATGCACCCAAAAGAACTCCTACCATCAGTCCCAGAAAATGCTGCATCAATATTGCAAGTCAACCAACCCGAGGGGGGGGGGGGATTCCACAGCCATACACCTTCACGAGCAAAGCACTGGCCTTTGCTTTTATTGCTTACCTGAGCTTGTTGCCACTGGAACAGGGCAGTGCTTGCCTCATTCACCACCAGATTAGGAGCTTTAAAATGATTATTCCAAATCACAGTGTTTCTGTGATTCCAAATACTCCAAAGAACAACACAAAACATCTCCAACTCCTTGAGAGAAAAGACATCAAAACCTTTCAAGATCAACTGAATAACAGTAAGACAAGAACCAGGGAACCTGGACAAATTGCAAAGGTTCCAGCAAGCAGTAGAAAACGGGCAAGTCATGAATACATGATCTGCAGACTCCCATGCCAGCTTACAGACCTGACAGAGAGGATAAACGTCCACAAATTTTCTCCGTAGGTTCTCCATTGTAGGGATACAATCATTTAGAACTTGCCATATAAAGTTCTTTACTTTAGGAGGTATGGAGAGATTCCAAAGCTTGAGCCATTTAAACGAAGCATGAACACTAGGGACCTAAAATTGCATTTTCCTGAGCAAACGATAACCACTCTTCACCATATAATAACCTCGACTATCTTCCAGCCAAACCCAATTGTCATCATGAGTAGATAAAGATAAAGGAATTTTGAAAATTTTCCTCACATCTTCTTCAGCAAAAATATCATACAGGTCGACGTCCCACTCTACTGATTCCATTTTTAACAGATTTCCCACCTTTGTACCTTCCAGACCTGCGATTTTTCTTATCTGAATTTTAGTTGAACCAATTTCTGGAAGCCATGGATCATCCCAGACATTTATAGACATTCCTCTACCAACCTTTAAAATAAATACAGCTACAATCAACTCTTTTGCAGCTAGCAGGCTTCTCCACACAAAACTGGGGTTATATCCCAAGCCTGGATTAAGGATTGAACAAGACGAGAAGTATCTCGCCTTCAACAAACGAGCAATAAAAGACTGTGGAGCTGTAAGGAGCCTCCAAATTTGTTTCCCCAAGAGAGCAATATTAAACTCTCTAATACTCTTAAAACCCATTCCTCCAAACTTCTTTGGAGAGCACATTCTATCCCACGACATCCATCTTATGCCATGTCTTTTTTCTATATTAGAGAGCCACCATAATTTATTCATTTGTTTTTCTATATCCTCACAAAGACCCTTAGGTAGCAGAAAAATACTAGATACATAAGAAGGAATTGCTTGAATAACTGACTTTATAAGCACTTCTGCACGGGACATTGTTTTGCCTTTCCAACTATGAATGCAATTCCAAACTTTGTCCTTAATATAATCAAAAGCTGCTATCTTATTTCCACTTACTGATGTGGGGAGTCCCAAATAAGAACCGTCACTACGAATGGGGACCTGCAGAAGCTGGCTAATATCCACCATGGTTGGATGAGCAGTATTTCGACTAAAACTTATGCTCGATTTTTGAAAATTAACCTACTAACCCGTTGCCTTTTCATACAGAGTTAAACAATCTTTTATGCATCAAGCTTCTTCAATTGTTGCTCTGAAAAACAAATAGCAATAATCTGCAAAGAAAGATGTGTAATGATAGGGGCAGAATTTGCTATCTTACAGCCATGTAGAGCACCTTTTGCTTGATTCTGTTGAATCTGAGATGTTAGACCTTCTACACAAAGTAAGAACAAATAGGGGGATATCGGGTCACCTTGACGTAGACCACGTTTAGGCCATATAGGACCAACTTCATGACCTGACACAAGGAACGTATATTTCACAGTAGACATGCTCAAGAATATCCAGTCTACCCATTTTTTAGAAAAACCCACCTTTTTCATAATTTCCAAGAAAAATTTCCATTCAACCCTGTCGTAGGCCTTACTCATATCAATTTTCATAGCTGAATACCCTGTCTTCCCTTGAGTTTTTCTTTTCATCCAGTGATTGACCTCATAAGCAGCAATCACATTGTCCATAATGATTCTACCCGGTATAAATGCACTTTGCATTTCTGAAATTACACACGAAAGAACACCCTTCATTCTGTTATCCAACATCTTTGTAATGATTTTCATCATAAACGTTACAAAGCAAAATTGGCCTTAAGTCCGCCATCTTTTCCGGATGACTCTTTTTAGGAATGAGAACCACTAGGGTATCATTTAAACCACAAGGAATTCTGTTAGTAGATAAAATATCAAGGCAAGCCAAAGTGATGTCATTACCTATAATATCCCAGAAACATTAATAGAAAGCAAGATTCATCCCATTTGGGCCGGGGCTCTTATCTGGATACATAGAAAAAATAGCGTCCTTCACTTCATCAGCTGTGAACTATGCTGTTAACAAAGCATTTTGATCTGAGCTTACTCGAGTTTTTATACCCTGAAGCACCTCCTCAAACTCAATTTCATTTGATTGAAACAACTGTTCATAATATCCACCAATTAAACCACCCAAACCATAGTCTCAGTCGTGCCAGACATCGTTATGATCTTTCATCTTTGAGATCCTATTTTTTTTTCTTTCTCACAGATGCATAAATATGAAAGTAACGTGTGTTGTTGTCTGCTGCCTTAAGCCAGTGCTATTTTGCTCTCTATCTCCAGAAATCTTGTCGTTGCTGCAGCAAAATTGAGTACTCCTTCACTGCCTCATTGTAACATTGCACAGAGAAAGCATCTGAGAGACCTCTGAAACGATTCATTCTATCTCGACAACTGCATAAACTATGTTTAAACTTTTTAGCAAGATGATCTCCCCAAGATTTTAACTCTTTAGCACATAGGTCAATTCTCTCCCCTATATTTCTATTCCTGTTCATATGTCAGCAATCCTTCACAATATCGCCACACCTCTTCTCTCTTAATCAAGAGTTCTCAAAAAGGAAACATGACCTACGGGCCACTGGCCTCCATATTTGAATTTGAAGAAAAAGTGTTGAGTGATCAGAAGTCGGGGCTACCAGGCATTGCACCGAGTTTGTTGGGAACCTTTATCTCCAGTCATCATTAACAAAAACTCTATCAAGTTTTTCTTCAACCCATCTGTCAGTATTTTTACCTCTCTCCCAAGTGAATTGGCACCCTTCCATTGGTAGATCAGACAGCCCACCATCAAACATCGTGTCCTTGAAACCATTCAACATCCAAGTTGGTTAAACATTTCGACCCTTCTTTTCATTCCCTCTAATAATATCATTAAAATCACCCAAAATCACCCAAGGAAGTGATGATTGTCCCGCCAAACTTCTAAGTAACTGGATGAATCCCTTCTTCTTGTCCTTTCGGGGAAACCATAATAACACGTTAAGCGCCAAGCTGCAGTATTTTCCATATGAACTTCTGTATCAATATAATTATGAGAGGAAGTTTTAACAGTAATTTTACCTTCCTCCTTCCAGAACAAGGCCAACCCTCCACCATGTCCCGGTCCTGCAACAGTAAATAAGCCTTCATACTTCATTTTTGCTCTCACACTTTCAACCTTCTCATTACTACATATAGTTTCCATAAAAAAAAACAAACATAGGCTTCTTCATTTGGACTAGGTCCAACAAGAATTGAACTGTATGAGGGTTGCCCAAGCCTCTACAGTTCTAAAATATAGTACTCATTGTGGCGGGCGGGCCTGTAACACAGGACCCGCCAATGCCAAGTTTTTTTTGGTTCTGTTGTACATCTGATTCCCCCATTAAAGTGTCAAGCCCATCAGCCTATTTTTCCATAAGGCCCAAATTATGCTCCACATTATCATTTTGCTGTCTTTTTTTTTTTGAAACTATTATCCCCCCATAATTAGGGATATTATCCTCAACAGACAGATTTTCCTTATCCTCATTTTGCTGATTTGTTGCAACCATAAATCCATTTGCCATCTGATTACTAAAATCCCGTGTAACAATACGCAAATCACGGGGATTAGTTGGCCCTCAATTCTCACTGTCACCCTCTACCATAGAACCTCCATTTTTACCACCTTTACTGGATGATAACATCATCCCATCTGTATTTCTCAGCCACTGATTACCCTTACTGGAACTTTGTTTTTTGATCGGGGCTCTCAGCGAGCTATCATATTTCCTTATCTCTTCAGCATTTGTACAGTCAAAAAGAGTTTCATAAAACTTATTTGAGTGTCCAATGAGGCCACAATAGAAACAGAAAGTTGGTAACCTTTCATACTTAAAATTTATCTATAACCACTCTCCTCCTGGCTTCTTTAGTCTCATGCGTTTCTTCAAAGGACTATGAACGTTTATGGCCACTTTAACTCTGAGATAATCTCTCCATAGACCTTGAAATTTTTTTGAATCATACTCCAAGAACTTTCCAACATAGTTTCCTATTGATTTCAATATGCACTCTGATTTGAAGCCAATGGGAAGATCATAAATTTGAATCCATATATACATGTTAGACAGCTTAACATCATTCAGTTGCTCATTCACATCAAGTCTTTTCAACAGAAGAAGTTGTTGATTAAAAGTCCAAGGACCATCATCTAATACTCTTTTCATATCCAGATCATGAAAAAACTTGAATATAAAGAGATTTGGAAAACTGGTCTCCTCCATGAACACCCCCTTCACCGGCCTCCAAATAGCGGATAGAGTATCTTGCATCGCCCCGAAATTCACCTTTCTACTCATCAAGAAACTTCCTATCAGACAGCCTTCATACCCTGTATGTTGATTACCCAGACTATCATCCTCCAACACAAGCCCGCCCTCTTCTTCATCATTAATGTTTAACTTCTCATACTCCGGTATAACCTCATTCACATAAGATGAACTCGCCATTTGATGATTTTAAACCGGTGAAAATGACACTAAGAATTAAGAATAAAACAGTAGAAAATAGACGATGAAAAAGAAAAAGATATTTGTAGGCCAGAGTCACTCAACCAATAAGTTAAGAAAACACAAAACTCATCATAAGATGAGACAGAGAGCAACACTCATCATAAGTATTATGACCTAATTACATAATTACAAACACTTTCATAAGTATGGAATGACATCACATCTTATAACCATGCTTACTACTGTCAAAATTGATTTCGAAAATTATGTTAAATTTACATCATTAATGAATTAATATTAGAATTTATTGATTTCTTATACTATAGTTTTACATTGGAACAAATGAACTTTATATGCTTAAAATTTTTAATAATTATGTTTATTTCTTCATTTTCATTTGACGCGGTTTTATAACCGAAACTGAACCAATTATAACCGATCCGATAATTTCAAACCGAATCCGAACCATCGGTTTCGGTTTTTGATTTTAAAAATCAAGGATATTCGGTTTTGGTTTCGATTTTATCCTAAAATCGAACTGAATCGACCCGCGCTCCCCCCTACTTGGTTGTACATTTTTTGTTTACGATGAATTGGAGTAACAAAAAGGAAAGTGGTCCCTCCCTCTTTGGTGGCCTCCACCATTTGCTAACTTTTCTATTTGTTATTATTTATTTTTTCTAAGAATTGCATCCAAACTAATTAGAAGTTACATGCTAATTAATATTAAATGAGACCCATTTATAATTGTCTCATACTCAATCTCGTTTCAAGGCTCTTCTGTTGGTCCGATTTTGCCTAAAAGAGGTCTCTTGTCTCCGTCAAGGAGACCCCTTATTACCTTATCTATTTCTTTTGTGTGTGGAAGGTTTATCTCTATTATTAACAAATGCTGCAAGCAATGGAACAATTCAATGTTGCTGTATAAGTGCTTCAGCCCCAGCCTTTACTCACTTACTGTTTGCTGATGATAGTTTTTTATGTTTTAAAACCAAAACAGCTGAAACAAATTCTATCAAAGAAATACTGCACTCGTACAAAGTATTGTTTGGATATGTAGTAAACTATCAAAAGCCTACTGTTTTCTCTAGCTCAAACATTCGAAGAGATAAACAATTAGAGATTAAAGGTTTTTTGGGAGTTCATAATGATATCGTTAATAGTAAATATATGGGCCTTTCATCTCTTATTAGCAGGTCAAAGAAAACAATTTGTTAGATATTTAAAAGATAAAGTTTGGCAACGTACTCAAGGGTAGAGCAAGAGATTACTATCAAGGGCATGAAAGACAATTTTGATCAGAAATGTAGCATAATCTATTCCCTCATATACCATGTCTTATTTTTTTGATACCTAAGTCTTTGTGTCAAGAAATCGAAAGGATGATGAATGCATTCTGGTGGAGCTCCAATTCATCTAGTAACAAGGTATTCGGTGGTTAGCATGGGAAAAGATGAGGGTTAGGGTTTCATGATCTACATGATTTTAATTTAGCTTTGCTAGGGAAGCAATGCTGGAATCTGATTAAAAATACGGAGGCTCTGTATCAAGAGTGTTTAAAGTAAAGTATTATCCAAACTGTCACATGTTGCAAGCTGCTCGTTCAGGAGGATCAAGCTACACATGGTCAGGGATTTGGGAAGCAAAGGAGAAGATGAAGGAGGGGTATATATGGATTTCAGGCAATGAAAGAATGATAAATATTCATACTGATAGATGGTTGAGAGGGAAAGATAATTTCCATGTTGATTATGTATCTTATGTTACTACAAGAGTATTTTCAAAAGTGAGTGAATTTTTCAGAAACGAAAGCAAGGTTTAGGATGAAGGTAAAATCAGAAGTACCTTTAATTATATTGATGCTAATGCCATTTTAGCTACCTGTATTTCAAAAAATTTAACAAAAGACAGGATTGCCTAGGTACATGCTAGTGATGGACAATACACAGTGAAGTCAGGATATTAATACTGACATATTAATCATGTTGGAGGTGCAGGTTTGCATCATTCTAATGGCTGGAGAAAGATCTGTAGTTTAGATTTCCCAGAATATTTCTGTGGATGTTCAGTCATAGTAACATCCTTATTCAAAATGCCATTCGAGGTAAAGGTATTCATATTTCGATTGGTTGTGTTATGTGCACAGGTTAGGTGGAACAGCTGTTGCACCTATTCTTTGACTGCAGGTTTGCTAAGGAGTGTTGGCAACGAGTTGGGCTCTCTTATGATATGCATAAAACTGAAAATGCATCTGAATGGCTTCTTGATAAGCTGTGCAGGAAAATAAAAGAAAATTTGGTAAAGATAGCAGCAGTTCTATGGGGAGTTTGGTTTGCAAGAAACAAATGTGTTTGGTAACACAAGAACATAATACCTGATATCTATGGTTTGGAGCATGAAGCAGATTGCTGAATGGAGAGAGATTAACAACAAAAGGTTTCAACGCTCTAATGGCCTCACCTGTCATTTAGCAGGAGAGAAAGTGGCTGCCTCCTGCTTATGGTACTTTTAAGCTCAATGTCGATGCTTCAATTTTTAGAAGGGGCAATTCATTCAAGGAAAAACCATGAAGTTTACAGGGTGTGTCTCAGTGCTCGAACTGAAATGGTGGGCATTTTAGAGGCACTGTTGTGGGCACAAAAGATGGCAAGTCAAGTAATCATAGTAGAAATTGATTCCATGCTGTGTGTTAAACAAGGCAGTGCACAATCAGTTGGAGCTAGACCTGGCAAAATGGATTTAGAACCACAAAACCTGACCAGACCAAACCACAATTTCGATTTTAGTTAATCATTAAATCACACTTTTAAAATGAATTTGGTTTGGATTTGAATCACCTTTTTTTTCTAAATATGGACTGAAATATGTGATAACCACTT
>PHNY01029284.1:3813-15191 GCA_003724115.2 Anethum foeniculum | reverse complement strand
CCGTGCCGAGTCCCGATTCAATTATCCTGGACTCGTAATCGCCTCGTTTAATATTACGGTTAGTGCCGAGTTTGAACCGGCACGATACGAACCGATTCAAAACGAATAAATTGACGTGCTGAGGCGAGTCGGGCCGAATTGAACCGCCCGTTTGACCACCTCTACTTGCAAAGCTACTTCAATCTTAAGTTGTTTACAACATGGCTAGGAAGTTGATGATGTCTTTTGAGAAGCCAAGTAAATGAACTAGTTCTGCATTTGGTTATATCGTGGGATTTCAATCTGGTTAACGGAAATGAGAATGAAGTTCTAGTACATTACGGTGTTGAAATCTTATTTTCATTTCCGTTAACCGGATTAAAATTTCATAATCCAAACTGACACTAATATCATGCATGATTATATTGATCAAGGCTTCTGGCGAGGGAACTTCCTTATCATGCAGCCTATCATTTATTTGTCTCTCATAGTTGCTAATTGAAGACCTATAGATTGTTGATGTATATCGTTGTATAAATTATAGATTGTCATCAATAAAGAATATTTTATTTATGATAAAATTCAATTCCTAAACTTAGCCCAAAAATTCAATTCAAATAATGATTTTTGCCGGGCCGAAGTCAAGCGGGGGGACGCTGGGCCTGAGCTGGCCCACAAATAAGCATGGATCATAATATTGAGTAGTTAGATTGGGCTAGCGCAAAGATGTCTATTCTATAGGGTTAAGCCAGGGGTTCTGAAAATTACCTGCATTTAATAGTAAACACTGAATTCCAGACCTGATGTGAGCCCCAAAATTTTCCGTATGAAAATTATTCGCGAAAAATTTTCAAAACAGGTAGTTTCAACAATCATTTACTAGGAGGGCAATATAAAAATCGGTTTTTCTACCATGTGCCCGTGGACATATAATAAGCGTGAAAATTTATAAAATTGAGTCAATTTTATTAGTGAAGTTTTTGTAAATGCAGGGATCCACTACTATATAAAGAAGGAATCAATCAAAATGACTTAAAATTATGAATTTTTACGCTTATTGTGTACTCATGGACACATGGTAGAAAATTCGTATAAAAATAAGAGATAAATCTTGATGTCAAGTGAAATGAGCTATAAGAACGGGGAACATAAAAACCGGACCGAGATAAATTCTGATAACAGGTAAAATGAGCTATCAAATTAAATAGCACAAGCAGTCGTTTGTTGAATTAGTTTACCTAGGAACGTACGTACAAATTATATTTAATTTAGTACTACGTGACAATATATAACACGTGATATATAATTTATCATAGTTCATAACTAAGCTTATTGTCCATGCAATGTACGGGTTGTACGGTTTTCTTTATCTGTATTTTTTTTATAATTATAAATAATATATTTAAAAATTCAGAACATTGCAATATTTCATAGAAATCGTAAAAATGTGAACTATATAAAAGAATCATGTGAAGATCGATAGTTTAGCTGAGAACATGATATTAAATAATAAATCAAGACACGAAGAATTTCTTTTCACTTTATCAAAACTTCATACATTAAAGGTATTTTTTTGCGAGATTAGTCTCAAAATTCTCTCCAAACATTTGATCAAAGTGTTTATTAATATATTTGAAATTAATAACTAGAATATTAGATTTTATATAATGTACTTAAATATACTAATATAAATATTATATATTAATTTATCTTTGAAAATTGAATAATACATTATGAGTGTTAGATATTAAATATGTTATTAATAAAATATTAAATTATAAATAATAAATTAAAATATGTTAGTATAGAGAATCAAACCTAAAATTTTTTATCGAGTTTCGTTTGATTTATTTTGACTCTATCTTTGACTTCTAGAAATTAGGTTTTGATAATTTTACAACCCACACAAATTTCACGAAATATTCTTTGATTCAGCGATGATTTACAAGATTTCAAGAAGATAAAGAGAAAAAACAGTTATGAATCTCGTATTAAGTACTGTATTAAATTTAAGATACCAACTTAACTAATCTATTTAATTTAGAAGACCTTCTTAGTTTTGATTTAGATTATGAAAATAGAATATTTTATTATTTTAATTTAACGACTATTATCTATTTAATTTAAACTTCAACAGTTCTTATTCAATTGATAGTACAAGCACCCTAACCACTACCAAATATTTAAAATATTTTAATAACATCTATCTCATGCATATTATATTATAAGAATATAATTCACAAATTCAGTACATATGCTACAGTCATTAGCCAAAGTACTGATTAAAAAAATAGTTACGTACAGGAGTTATTCACACTTTCGACAGAGTTACACTGTTTCCCTACCCACTGCAATAATTTCTTTTGCTTGAAAATATTTCGGTGTCCTAGAATTTTCATTAATACATAATAATATATGCTTTTAAAATGGAAAACAAATTTAAAATGAAAACTGAATTATGAGTAAAATTAGATATGAAATTAAAGGTATTAAGGGGGAGTGAAAACAATATAAAAAGTTCAAATTTTCTATGATTTAAACTACGAGGAAAGTGAGATATCCGTCAACAAATTTTGTTGTGTTTGGTTGGGGGAATGAAATCAAATGAAATGAAATGAGATTTTAAGTATAAAATGACTGAATTATCAAAAATTTTATTTTTTGCCCCATTCTTTTCTTAACCACCTAAACTATAATGTAAACACCATAAACACCCCAGATGGAATGCTTCATTTTTTACCGCATTCATTTTCTTCATAATTTTTATCATAACAATTTTTTGTACTAATTCATTTTTTTGCAAATCTTCCCTCCAATTTTCATTAATTTCTTTTTATTTCAATCATTCCATTCCATTCCTTTCCATTCACCCCAACCAAACACAACATTTGTGTCATTACAAATTTAGGTATTCATAAATTTCTTTTTATCGTTACTATAGTTGATTCTTTGCAAAGCATGGATTCAGATTAAATTAATATGAAATATTATTAAGTTTGTTAAATATTATTAAGAATGTGTAATAAATAAATATTATTTAATTATATGTAGTCATAGCATATTGAACCCAAGTGAAATCATAAATTGCGTTACAAATAAATCTTGTATAATTACATAGTTATAAGGAATCCAACCATGATAAAATTAAATAATTTAAATTTTATAAATAATTTTTATAAAATTATATAGTCTTGGGGAATCGAACTCAAGTGTGTTAAAGCAATTACTAAAATTTGGTACTTTTAATATTTTGATACTATTGTGTTTCATTTAAATAATTTTCTCCTTATTAATTAAGAAAGAGTATATAGATTACCTTTATAAAATCATAAATTAGAGCTAAAAAGCAAATTTACCTTGGGAAATTTTTTTATCCTAACAAGTCGAAATATTGAATATGCTGCAAGTAGTACAAGTTATTTTTTTTTTTTTTTCTGGTTATACATGCTCACCACAGGTTCACAAGTTCGAATCCTCAACTTCACTTGAGCCAAAGAGGTACAGCTAAATTAAAATTAAATTAAGATATGGTTTGTGCAATGTACAAACTATAGTAAGCAATAGTTACAAAATTGTCACTAGTGGGGAGACATCATCTCTTTATAAGGCGCACCTCTCATTCATAATTAATAAAACCCTTTGTCTTTCCCACTTGGTGATCCCTTACCATCCACTTAGCTTTGAAATAGCTTCTCCTTTATTCTTGCTTTATTCATTACTTGGTTATTGTTTTTTTCTTTTCAATTCTCTCCCTCACTAAAACTAGGGTTTCTGCAGTTCAACAGCTAGCTATACATCTATATACCTATCAAACAGACATATACTCTTAAGTTCAACAGGAAAAATTATTAAATAAAGTACAACACTCCCAGTTAAACTGGAAGATCACTCAACTCTAGCTGCCAGCTAGCTATTAATAGGACTATACATCTTCAAGAAGGTAACCTGATCCCTCATATTTACTCCTCTCAGTTTATTTAATTTGTTCCCTTTTTCTCATACAAACCTAGATCTTACTCTGTGTGAGAGATATTGCGTGTGGGTGTGTGTATTTTCATTCTCTTACTTTTCTTAAGTTTGCTCCGTTTTAAAAGGTAAAGTGTACTGGAGATTTTGTGATCTAGGGTTTTGTTTACATATCTGAACATTAGATATGCTTATATTTCAATAAAGTTTTTGCCCATCTTTAGTTATTTTTTCTTTTTACCCTTTAAGATTAATTGATACGTAATTTTAGAGTGCAGAGAGAACACAATTATTGATGAGTTTCAGTTCTACTGATCAGATTCCATAGATACACCTGCTCTATGATTTACTAATTTAACAGAGAAATGCTCAAGTTCCCGAAAGCTCAATATAAATCAATATCACTACTTTACCGGTACACTAATAATCAATATAAATTTATAATTTTAGCGTAATATAAGGGTTCTGTGGATTTAGTTCTGCACAGCAATGTTGTTATTGGGGGCATATATATATAAACGAGTCAATATATTCATGAATCAATCGAACTCTATTCGTAAAACTTGAACTCGACACAACACCACTCGAACCCGAACTATTCGAATACTTTATTAAGGTGAGCTCAAGTTTTAGATTGCTTAGCTCGCAGCAGTCACCGAGCTAGAAGAAGAGAGATTACTTTTATCATGATATATAAATTATAAATATATTCTTTTGTAAGTATTCAGTATTAAAAATTAACTTGCTAGGTATATTAAACTAGTTGAAAGTTCAAGCTGGACTTATCCGATTCAAACTTTTGTCAGTATTTGAATTTGACCCGAGTTTGAACTTATTGATCTTCAGTTGAGCTAGACTTTTGAGCTAAAAGATTATACCTTGGTTCGGTTGAGTTCGGGCTCCAAATAAAGTCCAGACTTTTAAGTTGAGGGCGTTCGACTCGCCAAGGCTCGGTTACAACCTAGCTAGTTGGCTGCAAAAGTTGTATGAATGTTGGCGTACATGTAGGTAGTGTTGGAAACACAACATAAACTGTTTTTAAAAGATGAACAAAGAAAATGAATTAGCATGTTATTGTTACTGAACAGGAATACAAAATGAAGTAGACTTTTTCAATGTAAGTTTATTAAAACAGCATGGTAAGCGTTCACTACAAGAAAATCGCGCATTCTGACTGTCAATTTTGGTCAAAATAAGCTCCTTCGGTTGGAAAAGATGTTAAAACCGACCACTGACCAATCAATTTGAATGATCGGTTAAACCCTAATTGTAAATGACATTTCGATGGACGGTTATTTCAGTCGGTTATAGATTATCTTTTCTGATCATTCTCTGTTGTTCAGAATAAATGCTGTGAAATGTGCGTTTTTCTTGTAGTGGTTATTAGTTAATTAAAAAGAATATTCAGTGAAATATATACATATATCCAAAGAAACGAGAGTTGATTTTACTGGTAATTACTTCGTGCAGTTATCTAATTAAATAAACGCACGGTACCTGATTAATGGCTTCATCCATCGTTTTGCGATACAATTCACCTTGTGCTGCTTGCAAGTTCTTGAGGAGAAAATGCATGCCAGATTGCATCTTTGCCCCTTACTTCCCACCTGAAGAACCGCTAAAATTCTCACTTGTACACAAAATCTTCGGCGCAAGCAGCGTATCTAAGCTCTTGAACGAGGTCCTCCCTCATCAGAGAGAAGACACCGTGAACTCTCTGGCCTACGAAGCAGAGGCCCGTGTGAGGGATCCGGTTTTCGGTTGTGTTGGAGTCATTTCATTTCTGCAATGGCAAGTTGAACGTCTTCAAAAGGAACTCGATGCGGCTAATGCCGAGTTGGTCCATTATACTTGCGGCTGTAACCACTGTTATTACCACCAAAATATCAGTACTGCTGAATTTCCAGCAACTAGCGGAATGGTGCCTATTTATCCAAATTATGCTCAGGTTCCGCGACAAATGAGGCCGGTTGAGTTAATTAATACGACAGGGGGAGGAATGAGTTATTTTCAAACACCTTCCAGTTATTCATTCCCATGGAATGATAAAAATGTGTCTGATCAAGGAGGAGCTTCGGGACAAGGACTTTGATTCTGCCTACCCATTTAGGGTTCCTGGATATTATATCAAGGAGCATGCTTATGTATAAAATGCAATGAGTAATATCTCTAGCTAGAGTACCTCCATTCATATATGTACATCATTGCTTTGTAATCTCCTACTTAATAAATAATAATAATAGTTCGCAGTTGATAGTTGTCTATTGCATTAGATTCTTTTCTTAATACATACTTGAGTGCAAGAATAGCCTCACTCAAGGTGGGGCTATTGACTCTTGATTTGTATTATGGAATAAGATGAAGTGTTATTACATATAACCTATATATGCATAGTGGGCACATATCCACCCAAACTATTGTTACAACATATTTAGTATCAAACGTAAAATAAAAATACTCAAGTTGTTACTCGAAGTGCAGTAATATTGTCATAAAAACAACTGTACGTAAAAGACAAAAGCAAATGCAAAAAACATGGTATATACAATAGGAAAATGCTATGTACCCCAAAATGGTTTCAAAAAAATATCTCAAATGACAAGTGTCTTACTTTTATTGGTTATAATAAAATGGACCCCTCTGCATTCACACCAACCTCCCCAATTAAAATTTTATATTCTGTCACATCATCTTTGTCACGTCATTCAATAGCAATTTTTGGGTACCAATTTGGGGTACCTAGCATTACTCTATACAATATAGTAGTACCTTTTTGGTTTGGGTGGAAGGTAGTGCTAGGAAAATGCTTTACTTACGAAATTGGATATAAAATTAATTTTCACAAAATAACATGTGTTAAGTTTTAATTGGAATGAGCGTCTATATTCACATCAATAGTACAAATTCAAGTATCCTACCTCATTTATTTATTTTGTGCAAAAATTTTGTACCTAATTTTATTAATGTAGCACTAATTTATTGATTGGTGCGGGAATGCATACATGACCTAATAAATTCAATAGATTTTTTTGTTAATTGCTAGGTTCAGAAACCTAACTTCACATATAAATGTACATTTTATTTGAACCTGATCGATATATAATTTAAAAAGAATGTACCTACAATTATGAACATTTAATATTTAGTTGTAACCCATGCGTGTCATGTAACTAATTAATTGGAACTCCCAATTAAATGTCCTAGATACTTACATTAGTAACGAGTTTCTCTAAAATCTTAACTGATAGGGGAAGATATTAATAAATTACTCCCTCCGTCCCACAATACAAGTCATTTTTGAAAAAATTACGTATATTAAGAAATCATTAATTTGATAATATTTTTTCACTTATACCTCTCATAAATGAATGAATATAGACTCTTACTCAACCCTCATTAAATGTTATACAACTTTCAAGAAGGTTAATTTTGGAATAATGTCATTATATTTGTATTGAAAAGGAAAAGTGGACATGTATTGTGGAAAAAAAAATTCTTTCAAAAGAGACTACTATTGTGGGACGGAGGGAGTATTTTAAAATTTATAACCTATTTTTATTTTCCTTCTTTGAATAAATTTTGAATATTCATTTTTAAATAATATTGAAAAAAAATACTACCTCGTAAACTTTTAAAAAACGGGTAAAACGTTGGGTGTCGCTAACATCTGATTAAATTGATGTTCACAAACTTCAATAGTTCGCTAATGTTCTCAAAAAGAGGTAATAGTGATTGATGTGCAATGAATATCAGAGAAGAGATACGTCCCTCTGAATAGGCATTATTTTTATACCTTTGAGGAAACAGTGACTGATGTGCAATGAATACAATTACTCTGTCCCTCTGAATTGTATACATAATTTTTTCAATGTTCGACACGCATTTTAAAGTGAATATAAAGTATAATTTGGTAATTCATTTTTAAATTTTTTTTTTCTACATTAAACCTGAAGTGTTAAACTTTTATTCAGAAAAATAAAAAAATTAAAATTATTTATGAAGCTATATTATAAATGAGCATTAAAATGCGTGCCGAGCCCCGTCCCCCACAGTCCCCCAGAGGGAGTAAAAAGTAAACCAGAAGGTTGGTATAGAAAAGCATGGTTTTTTCTGACAAAAGACGACTGGCTAGCCTACTAGCTCTGCTTGTTTTCCTATGATAACTTCATCGTTACTACTACTGNGGATGTCCCATCCAATTCTTTACATTTCAAAACTTTCCTAAAATAGTAAAGTTTTAATAATTTAAAAACTTTAATGAACCCACTTTTTCCCACTAACTTTCACTATTTTTCTAATCAATTATTTAAATATTAATAGGTCTCACCACTACACCCACTTTTCTTACAGTTTCTATTACTTTACTCTTATTTTTTAGTCTCCGTGTCCAATCCAAGTGATAAGAAATCACTTGGACGGAGGGAGTATCAATTTATAGTTTTAAGTTTGTCAATCTCGCGAGTCGCGACAACACATCAATGCTCATAAAGCTTGGGGAACTGGTGAGAGGCAATTACAAGAGCAGAGAGATAGGTAACCTAGCTAGCTATATTAGAGGCAATTACAAGAGCAGAGAGATAGGTAACCTAGCTAGCTATATGTTACTTCCTCTGTCCCATTCAATTCTATACACTTTCCTTTTTTGGATATCCCATTCATTTTTATACATTTCAAAAGTTACCAAAATTAGTAAAGATTTATAATATAAAAATCCAACTACATCCACTACTTTCCTCTACTATACCCACTTTATATATAAAATATTAACCGGTCTCACTACTTTACCCACTTTTCTTACTTTTTCTCCTTAAATTACACTTTTTCTTAACCTTCGTGCCCAAACCAAACGTATATTATTCACTGGGACGGAGGGAGTACTATTTTAATTAGGTTCCCAGGGATGACTTTGAGTTATATATATATGATCAGCTCAACGGTTAATATTCCCCTCTCTCTTCTGCTGGGAGGTGTATATAGGATTGGATTTCACTCTTCAATAGTATAAACTAGTAAACTAAGGTTGTGTTTTCTTTTTGTGGTCATGGCCGCTGTGGCCTGTTGCCTACTCCAAGGTAAATCTTTACTAGTATAGTTCATATTCTATCTAATGCGGGAGTTTGATCATTCATGTTTATTTTTTAAAATCTATGTGTGAATTGGTAACTTATTACTCCCTCCGTTTTAAAATATATTTCATTTTAGAGAAAAAAATTTGTTTCAAATTAATTGTTCACTTCAACTTTCAATGGAAGTTTATATTTCCAAAATCAATTCTAATTCACATCTATATCTATCTATACTATCTATACTATACTATTATAAGCAAAACATGGTTTCGTTTGGTTGGTTGGTTAACACCTTCCTAAAAAGTTAATTAACACTTTCCAAAAAAATTATTAATAGTAAAGAATTAAAATATTAAATATATATCCTAATTTTATACTCTTTAGAATTCTAGGAGTCCTAATCACCTCATAACTCTCAATAATTAATATTTTTATGATTTTATAATAAAAAATTTAATATTATATAAAAATAAAATTACAAATATTAAAATTAGTCCATGCATCGCACGGGTTATAGGCTAGTATCTCTAATTTATATTTCCAAGATTAACTATATGCCACATATTATACTCAATTAATACAATTAATACAACTTTTTTCATCAACATTCATATTTCTTAATATGTGTGAATTTTTAAAAGTGGACATCTATTTTGAAATGAAGGGAGTATTATTTTCTTTTTTGATGCTTTTGGCAACTTATTATTTGAAAGTTCTAAATGATATATAATTATATCGACCTAATAAGCTGTCGTTGGTCATTTCTTAAAAAAAAATTATCTTATCATTTTCACTTGCTTCAAGTTCGTTCCGTTAATTATTGTATCCTTAAAAACAAAGTTCGACATCCGCGCAATGACAACACATTTAAAATATTATACGGAACATATTTTATTCCATATAAAATGTCGTTCATGGGATTTGCAGGTGAAAGTGCCGTAATTAAGTACTTATTTGAAAGAAAAAGTACGTAAATATGTACAAATTTTCTAAGATAAGTAATCTACAAAATAAACCAACACACGCCATGCATCCAATTTTTCATTGCCCTTTGACCTGAACTTGTACCTTAAACCTCGAAGTGAAAGAAAAAAGACGGAGGGAATTATATGAATGAAACGAAAAACAAAAGAACTGTAGAAGAATTTTGAATTCTTTGTGTAATTTCAACCAAATCGAACAAAAGTATAACAATATTATTATACGATTCTATCGTTCTATGTCATTTGTCATTAAAAAAAGGTGTAATTATGGTATATGTTAAACTTGCATTCCAACATTGCACTTTTTCGAAATTGATCAAATTATAATAAAATAGTAGTTTTTTCTGATAACAGATAAAAAAATATTATTTTTTTTATAAGGATGCTATTTTGTACTCCTATGTCCCATTAAATTCTATACGTTACTTTTTGGCACGCTTTTTAAGACTTTTTTAAACTATTGTTCCATAATTTTTTAATAAAATTTTTTTCTGAATAAAAATTTAACGTTTAAACTTTTATTCAGAAAAAAAAAATTAAAAAAAAATATGGAACTATACTTTATGGTAGCCAATATATGTAGACATCCAATGTCACAGAGTTTTTATATATTAAACTATGGATAGACATAATTGTGGATCGATTGCGTTTGCACCAGCACTATCTATTGAGCTATCTTTCTTTTATTTCTTTTATCTTCAACTTTTATTATGGTCTTCTTTTAAGTTAAAAATACTATAAAATTATTAGGTTAATCATCTCCTCTCTTCTTTTATCTGATCATGATTAATCAGCACATGTAATGTTAATTTAATTAGTTGCTAACTTTTGACCAGACATTTGTATGTCTTGGTAGATCATATTTAGATCACGGTGGTGGGATTAATCATTAGCTCATCATCTTATTATTCAAGATATCTCAATTCTGCAATATTAATTAAAAATAAATCAGGTATAAAAAATTTTAAAAGAAAAGAATGGAAAGACGGTGGGATAAATCAGGAGCTAATAATTATGGTGTTATTTAAGATATCACAAAGAACTTAATTAATTTTACTACTAATAGAATGTTTTAAGGAAAAGAAATCAGGGCCCAAAATTTGGTTAGATATGTAGAGCCTTAAAAAGACGGGTAGGGAGTAAACCCTATCTGCTAAACTGCTAGGTTCAGGTGTATTTTAATTTCCTTGCTGCATTTCCTCCCATAAATTATTGTACTCCTATTAAAGTATTACTAGCTTATTGCCTGTGCGACGGGTTGTACAGTTTTCTTTATTCGTGTATTTTTTTTTATAATTATAATAATATATTTAAAATTTCAGAACATTGTAATATTTCATGTAAAATTGTAAGAACACGATCTATATAAAAGAATCATGTGTCG
>PHNY01029278.1:11912-23530 GCA_003724115.2 Anethum foeniculum | reverse complement strand
TACGAAAGATACAGTCCATACGTAAAGATTTTACAAATTTATCCACGTTCACCAACTATAAACATTTATAACAAAATTTCACATGTATAATAATTCTTAGAAAATAGTTATAATATAACATATCTGTGCCTCGCATGGGCTTAGGAGCTAGTATTTATATATGCCGTAACAACCGACTGGTGTTAACCATTTTCCTATATACACAGGAGTAGTGGAATTTCGGTAGGGGAGAGCAAATCTCGGTTCGGTAACCGAACCCGAAATCGGAAGTCTTCGGTTTAAAAAATTGAAAACCGCAACCGAACCATCGGTTCAGTTTCGGTTTAAAAAATCGAAGTCGAGTAAGAAAAGCGCAAAAAATAACTTCATTCAGGAAAAATTTGAGCAAAAGAGTGACATAATTATTATACTTCTAAATTCGAAAAACACACGTCTACGTCATCGAGAAGTTAAACATGACTATAATCCTAAATATATAATTCAGTAAACAGATAGGCTGGGGAAGGGAAACTGACTGATGAAATAGAACTCTATTAACACGTTATTTAACCTTGGTTAAGCTTAAACAATTATTTTGTTTACCGTTTATTTTATGAAATATATTTGTAATATCAATATTTAAAATTTATATATAATATGTATTACATATAATATTTATTTATTATATTATTTTAATAATCGGTTCGGTTTTTTCCGGTTTGGTTTGAACCTAAAACCGGAACCGAACCCTTAGGAACGGTTCGGCTTTTTGATTTTCGATTTCGGTTCGGTTTCGGATTCCGGATCGATTTTTATCGATTTTTACCGATTTCGGTTCGATTTCGGTTTTAATTCGGTTTTTTGCTCACCCCTAAATTTCGGTGTTTAAAATCTAAATTTGGCGTGTAAGCCTGTTGCTACCTTACTCTAAATTTGGAGAAATGATGTTATAATTATTTTATTACTGTGTAATTTGGCCTGCCGCCTGTTTATCTCGAAACTTTTTAATCTTTCTCTTTTCACTATTCGTGCTTGTCTCGGGAAGAATTACAGTTTCTGAGACTTCGAAAGAAAAAGGTTTTAGTATCAATTTGAGCATTTAACTGCAAGCATTTCCGATCTGCTTACTTTATTTGTCGGTGTAAAAACTCGATATCAGTCATAAATATACAAAAAATTCTGTATAACCACAAGTATTCTCAAAAGGCATAAACATTGATGTTTTATGGATATCTAAATCATATGAATCTAATATCGAACCTATGCATTTGTAATTAGTAAACCTGTAATTCAGTAGAGTATTATTTTTTGTATTATACAAGCACATTAACGAAACAGAAACACCCCTGGTCAGAATTTCAAGTAATCAAAAGAAAATACTACTACTGTAGTACTAAATTTACAACGCCCCACTAAACCCAGCCTTGTCCAACCATTAACTTTGTTAATGTCGGTTAACCAAGTTATAAATATATTAGATAGATGCGTTTTGGTCATTGCTGTTTTCCTACCCAACAAAACCAAATGATGCAGGAAGAAACAAAATTTGAAAATGACTGAAATCTTAAAATAATATCAACTGCTAAGCGTCAAACAAAATTACTCTCTTCCATTAAATTTTCACATAGGTTTTATACAAGAACAACAAGTTTTCACTTAGTCCAGCCAGGAGATCAAAAATTAGATCAACTTACAAGTACCAACAACACATACATACATATCTCATAATTCTTCTTCATTGTCTGCTTCTAATTAATTAATATAATAAAAAAGGGAACCAAAATTATTCCGAAACAACGTCGAAAACATAAATTTAATTTCAACGGTAATTTGCTCGGGATGGATATAATATCACAATGACTCGGAGCTGGAAAGACTGGGAAGCGAGAGAGAGGCAGACTGGAGAAGATTCTGAGCAAGAGAAAGCTGTTCCATTAAAGCAGTCATTCTCAGTCTGTAATTTCTGGCTTGTTCTACAGCTTCTGCTTCAAGCTCTCCTAGCTGAGAACACAGATGCTCCTCTGCTTCTTCAGCTACACGAAGCCTGTGAAATGTTGCACGTAGCTCTTGCTTCATCATCTCCTCTCTCTCCTGACTCTTCTTCAGCTCTCTCTCTAGCTCTTCATTTCTCTTCTTTAACATACCCTCCATTGTTGCTCAATGCTAACAGACGTTTTATGTATTGTTATTGTGTTTGTGTGTTGGTTTGGTAATAAACAAGGCTGGGGGGACAAATTTTATAGGCTGAGAGGACCAGGTCCCTGTATGTCCAGGTTCAATGTATCTGAGTTTGTAAAAATTTCAAGATTTTTTTCAAGGGGCGTCTAGTTAAATCTATTTTTCTTATTCAAAGAAAAGGAAAAAGAAAAAGACGCGAAGGATTGGTTGTGACTGTGTGTAAGGCTACCTTAATAGGCGGAACACTCCACGTTAATTTGAGATGTGAATTTGGATTTGTTGATTTTGTGTACCCATGATAACGAAAATTATTGGAGTGGAGCGATGCCTATTGGCTAATGGCTAATGTCACTAGCCCCGTTTATCTAACTTTCTTCAAACGTCTTGCGTCCATGCAAAGTTATCTTCTTGATTCTGACTTGCCTCCTCCTATATTTTGTATTTTATATTTTATAGAATTATTTTTTTGAAAACAAGTTGTTAAGGTATACTTTTCAGAATATCAAAATTTTCAAAGAATTTGCTGGTTACGAAAACTAAATAAAATGACCAAAATACCGGATAATAAATTTCAAGGATCACCTTTGTTAGATAATATTTATTATGCAGTCTTTCTTGACACATTAAGATTTTGGAATAATTAATTATTTAACATGGTATTAGAGACCAATTCTGGAAGTGAATCGGGTTCCAGTCTCTTACCCCATTTATTTAATTTAATTATTTGTTGTTGTTAAGTATTTGTGTCTTTCTGTTAAGATCTTTATTTTAAGATTTTAGAGAAATTGGTTACTTAATAATTTCACTTCAAAATTTTATTTTTAAACCATCAATTTGTATATAGTTATTTTATTTGTCTAATAAATTTTATTAGATTTTCTACTCAATACAATTTGTATATAGAAATACAACTTACGATCCAATGAGGGGATCCAGTAAAGTGTTCAGGACGTATGTCCTCCTAAAATAAAATTTTACAATTTTTAATCATTAAAATTTTAAAAATATACGAAAATTTTTCATATAATTGAAAAATATAAAATTATATTTTCAAAATATACTAGCTGTCTTCGGGGCCGGAGATTCATTCGTGCATCCGCCCAGCGATTGGAATATGAAAATAACAAACTCGTATTTTTGTAATATTTTGTTCTATTTTTAAAAGATCCTTGAAATCAAATAAACACAGCTTAGTGGTACGTGAAGGAATCAAATAAGCATATACTGTCGGAAATGTAATCTTATACTACTTGAGTGGCTGTGGTTCATTAGGAAAAGTAATTCGATTACTTTAATTTCCTTCCATTTCTTTAGACGCTGATTGATGATAATGACATTTTTACATGTATGTTTAAACTTATAACCAGTACAAAATTTTAAATTACATCCACCCCGAATCACATAAAAAAACAAGTATATCTACTTCGCCGACTTTAGTAAGAGTGACGCATTGACATACCTACACATTTGTTCAAAATGGGCCAACCAAAACACTCTACAATCCACCAAAAGCCCATTCTCCATGTTTCCCTGATCAACAAAGGCCCATCACACTCTGGACTAGTTTTGATCCAACTGCAATTTTGAATATCAATCGCCCGTAGTCCTTCCTGCCTATTCAGTTAACTTAGGGTTTAGGCTATGAAATTTGAATTCCCCGCTTTATTTTTCTCCGGTTAATTCAGATTTAAATCTAATTTCTGTACATTTTTAATCTCCGAAAGCTGGTAAATACATACATGGATCATGTATCGACATGCCCAGTCTGTTATCTGCAACTTCCTATGGCTCAAATCGAAAGGTTAGGAATCAAACACTTCACTAATATTTAATCTTGATGTTTTTTATGATCAGTCACAATTATTTATATGTTACTGTATTTGATGGTGACAGTCATGTAAATAGTCATTTCGAGGAGGATGAACAAGTTGAGAGAGACCTCGAATTGGCTAAACAAATATCTCTTGCTTCCTCAATTTCACCTCTTCATTCGGTATAATATAATTTGCGTTTTTTTTTATTTTTTTATCGAAATTCTGTTTAGTTTCGATCTTATTACATATTTGATTATCGGTTTATTTTCGTCTTAAATTGAGTTAAGATTTGTGTCAGTGAACCATTTACTCTAAAAAAGGTTTAGAGAAAGCCCTTACCAGGATCTTATATTCTAAGACTTCCCCTCACTCAATGGTCCCATCTCAGGGGCTCGTGCCACAATAAATTGTGAGAATATTGGGGATGGCAGAGAGTTGAAGAGTCCTCCTGAGCTCTGATACCCTGTCAAGGAACCAATCGCTCTAAAACCTCAAGGTTACAATAAGTGGTTCCTTGATGGGATCTTATGTTGAACCCGAGTCCTCCCTCCGGCCTGAGCTCTGATACCCTGTCAAGGAACCAATCGCTCTAAAACCTCGAGGTTACAATAAATGGTTACTTGATGAGATCTTATATTCTAAGAATACGAAAGCTTCTAGAATAAGTTAGTATCTGTTTGAGTGGTGAAGTGATCTTGTGTTTATTTGTTTTATTTGCTTTGTTATAGCCTGACACTGCCATGATACTAGATGATTGGGGAAAAACCACTGAGAGTGTATTGTCGAGGTGTGAAAGTAGTAATGCTGGTGGACAGATGAACATTGATGAGAAAATATCGTACTTGTTTGATTTACAAATTAGGGAGAATTTGTACGAGGTTAATGATGGTTTGATGGACTTATTGCGAACACGGCTAGAACTAGATTACATGAACTCAACTAGTCTATTATCAGGTTATGTTGATCATATTCAGAGTACTAAATCTGAGGATGCTGGATGGGGATGTGGTTGGCGAAATATTCAAATGCTTAGCTCTCATCTACTTAAGCAGAGACTGGAAGCGAGGGAAGTTTTATTTGGTGGATGTGGTTTTGTTCCCGATATTGCCTCACTGCAGAGATGGCTTGAGTTATCATGGGAGAAGGGTTTTGATAAATCTGGCTCAGAGGATTTTGATAAAGAGATTTATGGGAAAAGAAATTGGATTGGAACTACCGAGTGTGCTACGCTTTTTCGTTCCTTCGGGATTCGTGCTAGAATAGTTGATTTTTGTAGCAAGGAACTGGCATCAAAGACTTCATTTCATAGACAGGTTATTGGACCGATGGATAAATATCTTTCTAAAGGGGATTGTAGTTCTTCCCTAGTAGGTTCGAGCGGGAAGTGGAAGCCTAATCATAACAGTACGAACCTTGGAAAGCTGAGGGGTCAGCATTCTCTTATTGATTGGGTTTGGAATTACTTCTCAGACAATAGATCTATCCAACTGAACAAGAATCAAGTCATTGCTAGCGAGAAACCGTAAGTGGATCTGAAGCTGTACTTACCTGACTTTAGTTTGCTTTATGATGTGTATATAAAGAATTTATTTTTTCAAAGTATTCAGTTCTGGCACGTACTTGCTACTCCTTGGTGATAAGAATATTTTTGTTCGTGGAACGGACGGCATACTGACAAGTTGATGTCTCATAAAACAGGCCCTTGTACTTCCAGCATGATGGTCATTCAAGAACCATTGTTGGGATTCAAGTCACATTGCAGCGCAAAGGGGGGCAAGAATACAGCCTTTTAATTTTTGACCCTGGACATGTAAGTACTTATTTTATTTTATTTTTGAACAAGATAACTGCATTACAGTTCGTATAGATAAAGAATATGTTAGCATCAGATCACAAGATTGTGTTATATTACAAACAGTGTTTGTACAACATCAGAACAAGTACCATGCTAGTTATGTCTATTCCGCTTATAAATTATCTCTCCAGTCTTCAAGGTGTTGTAATAAATTCTTACTTGACACTTTTTTTAGTGGGAACTCTGAGGTTCTAGATATAATTAGTATGATCAAATATCTTTATTTACCTGCAGCTACAAAACATATGTAATGACTGACTTGAGTAGGTCAGTTCAATGTATTGACTATATTATTACTCGGCATAAATTCAACATTTCAACTCGTTGCTGCCAGTTTCATCATTACATAATCTTGTTCGGGTTATTTGATTGTATAAACTTGCCTTTATAGATAACTCGAGATCTCGAGAGGTCTCTCAAAGACAACAAAGGTTGGCAAAAGTTGATAAAAAGAGGAATTCACACACTACGGAAGCCTCACTATCAGGTCCTTTTTTTTTTTTAAAGTTTGACTGCCACTTGTTTGATTTAATTTATTATTCGATCACCTGATTGACCCAGCATTGCTACAGATATGCTATATAGATCCTGGAATAGCTGGCGCAGAGGAGATCCAGAGGCTTAAGACCTTAACTAGTGATCGTTTTGAGTGTTGAGTTTAAGGCTGTTGAATTTTCTTTCAGGCATTTACTTATATATAGCTGATCTTGTCAATATAAAAATTAAAATATGTAGAAGATGCCACCATTTCTGCCTTGTATTGCTATTTTGAAATATACAGGACGAAAAAGGCCTGGTAGTGCTAGAAAGAGCACTACTAGGATTTTTACTTCAGCACTGTAACTTATGTGTTTTTGTGCGATATCTATATGAAATTTTCCCAGTTAGATTGAGAGAAGGCAGTTAGATTACTGGCTCTATAATGTGTGTGTCGGTATGTCTGTGTAACAGTTTTTCGTTACTAGGATTTTAAGCCGTGGAGACTCATTATTAGAGCTTCTTTGGTCAATGTACTTGAACAGCTTTACGTCTGGAGAAATGAATAAACAATTTTCACGTAATCAAGTACATTAGATTTAGTATATGAGTTGGGCAAGTAATGTTAGTATCTGGTTGTGACTAAATAAGATAGAACAGAATAGAATGAGATTTGAAGCGTAAAATGACTAATTTTTTTATTTTTTTTACCCATTTCATTCCTAATCCCCTAAGTTATAATTTAAACACCCCGATGAAATATTCCATTCCTTGCTATATATTTTTTTTTCACAATTCTTATCATAACAATTTTGCACTACTTCATTTTTTTCAAAACTTCCTCCCAATTCTCATTAATTTCATCCATTCCATTCCATTTTCCCAACAAAACGCAACATAAGACCATAACGCACGAAAATTGTTTAGATCTCTCATTAATGATATGGATAATTTAGTTACTACGCAGTTCACAGCTTACTCATTAATGATATGGATAATTTAGTTACTACGCAGTTCACAGCTTAGAAAACCATTTACGATTATTAAGATCATATTATTGAAATCACCAAACATAAAAATTAAACTTTAGTCCAAAGTGGGAGACTGGCTCAGCCTGGCAGAGCATTACAGTCTACAGAACTATGTTAAGATTCCATCTGAGTTCACTCTTAACACTAACTACCTTAGGATATAAAGGTGAGAATGCTGACATTACGAAAATCATGAAAATGAATATCATTTCTTTATACTAGTCTAGACTCGATATTAGTCTTTCCCAGCCACGGGTTCGTGTGAGTCGGTGATTTAATCCTTGCTCTTTCCTTTCTTCATTTTTGCTTTGAATCTTGATTTCGCCAAGAGAGTTTGCACGGTATTGATGAAGTTTCCAGCTGCCATAACTATCAGAAGGATCCCACATGTAATTACCTACAGAAAGTATATTGCAGACGGCTCATTTTGATCACAAAGGTGCCACAACTTCATCTCAAACAAAAAAGCTGAAATGATGGGATTCATCTTTAAGATATTACACTAGTGTTAAATCCTTGTAATTCCTCACCTGCCACTCAGAAACCACTCCAACCAATGCAGTTTGAAGCAACAATACTCCAACATATGCTTCAAATCCCTGATATAGGGAAACACATTCCACATTGCTCATTCAGCCTCGTTGAGAAATTAAATCAAAACGCAATGCAAAGGTGGGGGAAATAAGAAAAAAATAAATAAATATAAGTATATAACCTGTCAATCCTCAATAAAATATATATGTTTGTTAGTTACACATACATTATTGCATTTTGAATCACCTGTAATATAAATAGGATAGGGCATAACAACCATAATTGACCATCTACTCCGGCAGTTTCTCCCCACACAACATCCATTCTTTGAGCCTGCAATAAAAAGGTATAAAGTATTTCTTCCCATGTTAAACGAGAGTAAAAATTTACACTTCAAGCAATGATAATGAATCTGTTGGACTGTACATCATAACGATTAAACTTACGCACAAGTTTGATAATAAATAGAAGCACATCAATATAGTTGATCAAGAAATCTGGTTGCAAAGAAAATGGAAGAGGACTGTGTGTAAGAAAAAAATTACAGACAACATAGCAGATAACTTTTAGCAGAAACTTTACCTTCCCCAATGCAATACGAGTATAGAGTCTCTGCCTTTGATATCTATTTTGTAAAAGCATAGCAACTCCTTGCATGATCGCCCAATACAGGAATAGTTGTACACCTCTCTGCAATATATATATTTCAATAATTAAGAACAGAGTTGCAATGATCAAATGATCCAATATTACAAAACTTGCCTGCTTTTGCGAACATTCAGGTTGCTTTTCTATCTCCCAAGTCATACTGATAAGTGCCATAGCCATTGCACAATAGTGATGATATATCCACCTGAAAGTGCCAAGTTAAGATGAAATAGAAGATATTTTTACCATCTTCAAAAACTTGCTTAATGTTTTCAGAGTGGTGTTTTTAAAAAATAAACTACGTACCACTACAATGCTGATCTAACTTCATGATAAAATAAAATTATGTTAACTTGAATGTAAGAGAACATCCTTATCAGATAATGGAGGAATATGATATGTTCTCAAGTGACTTTGAAGAAGAAAAGAAAGTATCTTTATGTTTATATATATTAATACGATTTTGGGAATCCTATGAAGTTTAACATCACACAGGATTTTCTCTTTTATAATATTTTGGATATTATAATATTTGTTGTAGAAAGATATTTATCAAGGAAGTACATGAAAGTCCCCTCAACGATATATACAATTTATTTTTACAAAAGCAGATACCAGATGACTAGCAGGTGAGGGAAAGTGGTACTCTCTGAGAGCACAAAACATTTCAAAATAGTTATAGTAATAATAATAAGGGACATAGCTATCCACTTGAAAATATTTACTTGAATTACCATGGACGAATATCACTTCCGTTAACCCTTAGAATGTTCTCCCGCAAGGCCAAACCTGTGTATAGAAAAAGCAGCCAAGCCTGCCACGGCATTTCAATTTCTTTTTGTCTAATGAAGTAATCAGAAAAGGCAAAAAATATATTAAAAGCTTCAGCATGTATTACCTGGTAAAGCTGAACAGGCAATGCAGGCAAACATTCATCCCATGTCCACGACCTTAACCAAAGTAGCAATAGGGGGAACACAAGAAACAGCAGTGCAGTTCTATCCTGTCAAATATAGGTACTGAAAGCAGTGAATTACAAAAGTGTGCCTTTAGAAGAATGTATAAAACAATTATAATATCTGAATCATTAGTATATTAGTGGGCAATAAACTTCATTCAAGACCAGGTACAAAAATGACGTTTTAAATTCAAGCATCTTTGATTTCAAGCTTTGTATATGCTCAGTGTTGTGGAAGGCGCTAACTCATAAAAAAATCAAGAGTTAACTAAAAGCACAACCCATGAAATGTAAATAAGCACAAAACAAAATTTGTAACAATAATTCTAATATATACACATAATTTACACACTTGCTAAAACAAATTTGTTGCTAAAACAATAGTTTGTCATCAATCAAGTTCCACAAAGCAAACACTTCAAAATCTTTTAACTGGATCTCAAGGCCCTCGTAATTTCTATCTTCCCCTTCATCATATTCGTATACTGGAGTTAGGTAAGAAGCTCTATAGGTTGTGTTTAAAGTGGATGTGGTGTTTGTAAAGATCCTATTATGAGAACATGTCTTCGACTCCAGAGGAAATACACTCACCCTCCTAATGAAGATATAAACAATTGTTTGTCGAATTTTAATTATCTGGCAAAACCATATCCTATTTCACTCAATGGTATATTCTTACTATGAAATAGGATATGGCAAAACCATATCCTATTTCATAGTGCAGTGTGATTCAAGTTAAAAAATAATTAATTTGGCATCACAAGTAGAGTCTGTGCGGATTAATTAAAACAGAATTGTAATTAAAAATCAAATGCATAAATGAAACATGGACAAGGAAAGAAGTTACAATCTTGGTAAGTGAATGAAAAACCATACTTACTCTGAAGCTATTGTACTCGTCCTTAACTTTCAACTGGACATCTCTACGAGTAGCGTGAACATTGAGTGGACCTATAAACATCCTCAAGAAACGTCCTGGAAAGAAAACAAAAACAAGTAACGCAGTTACAATGTGCGTTAGTAACGTGAACTAGACAAGGGGAGCAATAGAGGACCGTGAGATTTGGTAGGAAGAAAAGCAGCAGCATCTCCTTGGGTCAATAAATATGCAGCTCTGCCTAGCTCCTCTTCTAACTATATACAATATATAGAAAAGCACAAAATTAAAAATAAAAAAATTTACTAGCATAACGATTAATTTATTCTTAAATTATTTTAGTTTCGAAATCCTGGTTCCACTACTACACAAGAAAGAAATAGGGGTAGTAGTACCTTGAGGGCGTGTTTGGGATCAAGATTTCCTTTCTTGAGAGAGGAGGAAATAGAGGAGCGTAAATGTTTGATGGTAGTGTCGAGAGAAAGGGCACGTTGACGAAGAGAGGCTTCTTCGTTACAAGAACGAGATATTAACGACGCAGCTGATTCTTGTAACTCTTTGGACTGCTCCGTTATTTTACATACTTCTTCTTCCATCTTGCTGTCTGTGTAATTTGATGAAACCTTAAATTTGGAGCAGTACTTCTTGTTGTACAACAATGAATGTAAAGTGGTCTGGGGAATTGGGAGCCTCGGGAACTGTAATTGCTTTACTACTCCTTACGTGTCTCTATTTATAGGGGTATGTATATTTTTAGTTTTTATTATGGTCGGGATTTTGCTGCCTCACCGGTCTCCCACTCACCAGTCACCAGACCCATTTCTTTATTTTTGACAATTCAGTTATGACGATGAATCTCCTTGTTGATGTTTCCAACATTAATTAGCTTCTAAACCCGTTCGAGTCATGGATATTTTGTATTGTACTCCCTCCGTCCCATCAGATTCTATACGTTGGGAACCGTGCACTCGACACGTACTTTAAGGTTCTTAAAAAATATAGTTCAATAATTTTTTTTTTAAATTTTCTTTTTCTGAATAAAAGTTAAACTATTATATTTTTATACAGAAAAAAAAAATTCCAAAAAAAATTACAGAACTATACTTTTTATAAGCCTTAAAATGCGTGTCAAGCACTCCCTCTCCCAGCGTATACATCCTGCTGGGACGGAGGGAGTAACTATTTTGTAAGTGTTATTATATATGTAAAATTTATATTATAAATATTTATAGTTGGTGAACGTGGATAAATTTGTAAAAATTTTACA
>PHNY01029267.1:5761-21793 GCA_003724115.2 Anethum foeniculum | reverse complement strand
AAGTAATTCGAATTATTTATAATATTAATTAAGTATGACTTAATTAATTTGATAAATAATGATATTCAAATTTACTAATATTAATTCTGAAATTTATTTGTTAAATAATTAAGTGAGACTTGATTATAAAACAAATAGGAATTTCGAGTTCATAATAAGTCCTAATTAATTAAGAGTTATAATTCATTTTTCTTCTCTCTATATAATATCTCTTGTGGCTGATTTTTAAGGTCAAGACTTTATTATAAATCCTAGCCACCAAGAGAGAAGAGGGGAGAGGAAGAAGAAACGATTTTTGTGCTAGTACGCATCTGATCCTTGAGTTCAAGCATTCGTGTGGATACCGGTAGAGCGTAGATCGCGAGAGAGGGATGTGTAGTGATTGAACAAACTTTGGATCTCCATTATTCTTCAATTAATGAATTGTTAAAGCTTTTTAAGGTAAACAATCTGACCTACGAATTAAATATCTTTTTTTCCACATGGATCCTGCGTTTGGGTTTCATTAATTCTGGTTTTTACGATTTTAATTTATGTTTTCCACTGTGTTTGTTGCCACGAAACCCAACAGAAAGGAAATTAAACAACAATTAATTTTCTGCATGTCTTTGGTTGCAAATGTTTTGTACTAAAGAACCAAGGAGAACATCTTGGAAAGTTTGAAGCAAAGGCAGATGAAAATTTTTTTGTTGGGTATTCTTTTGGAAAATCTGTTAGAGTCTACAATATTAGAGTCCGTATTGTTATGGAATCTGTACATGTGGTCTTTGATGATAAGAACATTAAGGCAATTACTGGATGAAGAATTTTATGACGCACTCAAATTTGAATATGAGTTTGAAGAGTCACCTGATTAGAACAGTGATGATGAAATTGAACATGAGTCAATTCCAATAATTTCCCAGTAAATGGACGATTTAACCGTTGATGATCATCCTGAGCCATCCGTTGATGCTCAAAATGATCTATCCGTCGATAGATACACTCAGCTATTCATTGATAGAACAAATAGGGGTTCATCAACTACTAATCACCTAAACATATCAGAGTCAATCAACTTAGGGGGAGCTTCTCAAACTCAGAGCTTCTCAAGAAGAACCAAAGAAGATTGAGGATGCCCTTCTTGATTCAGACTGGGTATTAGCGATGCGAGAAGAGCTAAATCAGTTTGAAAGAAATAAAGTATGGAAACTGGTACCCAAGCCAAAAGACAGATCAGCGATTGATACAAAATGGGTATTTGGAAACAAGATGGATGAAAATGGCATAGTAACAAGAAATAAAGCAAGATTAGTTGCAAAAGGCTATTTGATAATCTCAATAATTTGTATAAATCTTATACCTATTTATTATTTTTCTCGTATTTTAATAAACTTATTTATTGCATTTGTAGGAATTTTGTACATATTGCTGAAAAGAGAAAAAAAGAAAAAAAGAACAAGGAAGGGCAAAGAGGGAAAAAAAGAAGAAATGAAGAAAAAGGAAAAGAAAAGGAAAGGAAAAAGGAAACTTAATGGAGAAGTTTTGGTGAAAATCAAGGGCTAGGATTATAACAGCACACATCCCACATGGACAACCAAGATTCAACCAAGCCTACCCCTAACCCTAATCCTAGTCTATGAAACCCCCTATTTTCCCTTGTAATCTTCACCCTAGTTTACTGTAGTTTTTATTTTCTTGCTCTTTAATTCTTCTTGTAGTAGTTTTATTTTACTTTTTGTAAACATCCTTTTTATTTAATATTATTCAATTTTTTAATTCTTGCAATCTTCTCTCCCTTCTTAATTTCATGCTTCTAGATCTATCCTCTCCCTTTCATGGTTATGAATTTTTATAAATCCAATAAGGTGGAAGCAATAGTCTTTGTACTACCCCTTTTGGTGGAAAGATGCCTTTAATTATGTTCTTAAATTAGTTTGAGTAATGTTGATTTTAATCCCCTTCAAATTTTCATTTTATTATTGGGTTTGATGAGTTAGTATAATTGATGTCTTGTTCTTGATGATTTGCATATGATAGATCTACTTTTTATGACTTGTTTGATGTGTAGATTTGATATTTGGTAATGTAGATTTGATTTTGGTATGTGCTTTGGGCAGGTAATATAATGTGTGTTGAGTTTGAAAGTTTTATGCTCAAGTTGGTAGTGTTAAATTTGGGTATTTTTAATTTTAGATATAGTATTCCTGCTTATTTTGTTAGTGCTTAATTTTTCCGGCGTCTTTTACCTTTCCGGTCAAATTCCAGTTCAAAATAAATTTGTGTTAGGGTTTGGTTGGGTAAACAAATGAATAGTTTTTAATTTATTCTCGCTTTTAATTTTTAACTTTATAATTTAGAAAAGTTTATTTTAAATAATTTTTGCAGTTTATTTAAAGATTTTTATTGTTAAAAATAAATTTAAGAACTTTAATCCCTTTGTTCTTCTCCTGCTCGAATACAACAGCTTCAACAACAAAATCAATTCCTTCCCATTTTCTTCTCTCATCGAATTCTAGCAGCCCCTTTATGCCTTCGTTTTCCGCAGTCAACCTCCTGCATCCATTTCACTTCACCTCTTTTCGACCCCTTTTCTTTTGCCCTTCAACCGCCCTTCTTCTTCTTCTTCTTCTTCTTCTTCTTCTTCTTCTTCTTCTTCCCAGTACAATGTCACCTCCTTCCTTATCTCTCCTGCAAATCACTGCTTTCTCTCCTTCTTTTCCTCTCCACTATCCTCAACTACTACCACAATGACTTGTCTTTTATCAGTTGTGTTTTAAATAGCCGTTGGTAGTAGTTGAATCACCTATCAAGTCCGTCGAGTCACGACCGAGTACACACTTTGAATTGTGAATTTCAGCAGCCGAGTGATGCAGAGTATTCATAGATTGTAAACCGAGTTTCCATCCTGAGCCGTCCGCCGAGTTAGCAGTCCGGATTACTACGCCTCTCTTCCCCTTTTGCAACCGAAGTATTGGTAGCAGCCGAATTAAGTTTCTTTTCACCGAGTTAACACGGTTTAAACCGAGTCAATGCTAAGTCGAGCCTGTACTGAGTTCTGCCGAGTCACCTAGTTTTAGCCCTAGTCTGCAGTTGAGGCCGAAATATTGGTTGTGCTGTGTTTTTTTTAGTGTGTATATTGTTAGTTTTCGAACTATGTTAGTTCGATTTTTTGGGTTAAATAAAAATAATTGTTGGTTGATATTAGCGAATCTCAATTACAAACAGGTTATGCCAGATTTTTTTATAAAAAATTTATGTAAAGAAATAAATTATTATCATTTTAAAAGGTTACCTTGAAATATTTTCTTGTTAGTTAAGAAATTTATATTTTTTTAAAATTAATTAGAATAATTTTTAAGTGGTAGTTAATTAGTTTAATTAAATTAAGTTTTCATTTAAATAGTGTAATTAATTTTTAGATAAAAAATATTATTTAGAAAAATCACCTTTTCACATTTAAATTTTCTAGTTTGATTTAATTAGAAATTAGGGATTTTGTGAAAAATTAAATAGACTCCGTGGAACGAATCTTAAGTATTTACACGATAAAATTGTGCGCTTGCGATTTAAATCTCTATTTTCGGAACAACAAGTTTTTGGCCCCGCTGCCGTGGACTATAATTATTTTTCACATCTTAATTATTTTTGAATTTTTAGGGATTTATTTTTATTTCTTATTTCAGAAAATCAGAGCATTTGGGAATCTTGGTCAACTTGGAGAAATTCTCTTGCAATTTTTAGAAGTTTACTTTGGGTAACCCGTATCATTCTATTTTCGACCTTTTTATTTTTAGAAAATCACAAAAAATTTTAAAAATCCAATACAATTAAAAATTGAAAAATCCAAAAAATTAGTTAATTAAAAACATAATTGTTGCATCATGCATTTATCACTTAGGAGCACATCATATCTAGATTTTATTTTCTTGTTTTTAAATTTTTGTACCTTATAAATTGTAGTGATTTCTGGAGGACCCAATGTAAGTAATTTTTTTTATTTAGCTTAGGATGCGTAGTGTAAGCATCCTTTATCACTTTTAATATCTCTCTTTGTTTATTGCCTCTTTTAAATAAATTCTAATGGCAAAACCTCAATTACAAGATAAGGGGAGGGATTTCATCACTTTTCCTTGACCCATAACAATTAATTCATCATTTTGTATAACCAAGCCTTTAATAAAATTAATAAGACATTAGCCCCTAGAACTTCGCGCTCAACTAGGAAGAGAACCTAGAACGATTGATTCTCTGTTTATTCACTCTTCTGGTGACTAGGCTAGCGAAAGCTTACCTGGCAAATTAAGATTTGGTGACTAGGCTGGTGTTTAGCCTCTTGGCAATACTTGCACCTACTTGGCCAAATCAGTTTGAATATTTATTGGATTATGACTTCTAGTATTATCTTATTGTTAGGAGCAAGGTCTAGTTTTTCTTAGGGAACCCTAGGTTTAGAATTTTTCTTTCAATTTTTCACCCTTTCTTTTGCATGTTTTAAGTTCTTACACTTATCTGCTACGTGTTTACTATCTTGTGTATGCGAGCTACTTGGGTTAAGAACAAGTCATCTAGATCAATAAGAGCAATTGCGTTGTCTTCTTCTTCTTCGGATTCCAAAAGTACAAAAGTTCCCGAACCAATAATAAGCATGGATGTAGTTCTTAAGGATCGTTGTACCTTGCTCGTTCGGCTTAACCCTCTTGTATAACTCTTCCACCTTGTAACGGTAATAACTTTGAGATTAAAGGTCATCATATTCAAGTTTTACCTAAATTTGCCGGGAGTGATAGAGAGGACCCTTATCTTTTTTTTCGAGAGTTTGAGGGAAATTTGTGCCTTACAAAAAATTCAACATTTAACCGAGGATTCCATTAGGCTTAGACTTATCAACTTCGCTTTTAAAGCTGATGCTAAAAAATGGTTGTATAGTCTGTCCATTAACTCTATTTCTATGTGGGAAGGATTTTTGGTAATTTTTCTTAAAAAATATTTTTCGAATCATAAATCTAAAAAGCTTACAAATGAGATTAGTCAATTTTATCAGAAAGGAAATGAATCTTTTTGAAAATTATTTGATCGGTTCAAAAATCTTTTATCACAATGCCCCCAACACGGAATAGAGAAATGGAGACTCTGTAAAATTGTTTATGAGGCCTTAGATAGTCCAAAAACCGCTTTGTTAGAGTCAATGTGCCAAGGTAAATTCATCGAGAAAGATGAGGATGAGGGGAGGAAATTTTTTGAGGAATTAGCGGAGAAAACCATGTTTTGGGAGACCACTAGGGAGCCAAAAAAGAAAAATGAGTCGTCTAGTTCAACAACTAGGGGTATGCATTCAATTGGAAACAATATTGTAATCGAGGACAAGTTAGCAAAGCTTACTAGAAGACTCGAAGCCCTAGAAACTCATAGTGGTCCCTCCAAAGTGTCTATGTACCCCAATTACAATTCTCCAAACCTCGGGTCTCAACCTTGCTCCGGCTATGAGCAAGTCAATGCGATGTTCCAACCTAGACCTAGGAATGACCCATTCGCACCAACCTAAAATCTCGGATGGAAGAATCACCCAAATTTCTCATGGAGTTAAGGTCCTTGTATTTCACGGGAATTTGATTTGAGAGAATTGAACTAACTTAAGAAGTCAAAAAGGCTTTCTTAGGGACATGAGTAGATTGCTTATGAGTACATAATTCTTTTAGAAACTTAGAATAAGAAGGAATTTGTTGAATGACATCTAAAAAAGGAATGTTGATCTTGACTTGCTTGAAAACACTATGCCATAAGTGCACATAGGCAACCCCCATAACGTAGTTGTATAGGCCTTATACAGTGTTGCATAAGGTAATAGGCAACACCAGACGGGGGTTGCCAATACGAGCGTGGCCATAGAGTCCTAAAGCAACACTTTGTGCAACACTAGAAAGCATTACATTATGCTTCTTTTGTAACAGTAAACGGGTACAATGGCAACACCACTTGGTGTTGCATAAGGCATGAAGCCACATCACTACAGTGTCCACATGGCAAGTGACACGTCATTTTGCCATGTCAGCAGTGGGCCCCACCTTACCACGTTAGCAGTGGGACCCACTTTTACCACATCAGCATGGGCCCCACATTGCTAAATCAGAAGTGGGGCCCACATTCCCACATCAATAATGGGCCCTACATTGCCACGACTGTAGTGGGTCCCACTTTGCCACATCATCAGTGGGCCCCATAATGTGTATTGCAACACTAAATTTTTAATATGCAACACTGGTTTTTAGTCATATGCAACACCAATTTTAGTCATTTGCAACACCATATTTTGCAATATGCAACATCATTTTTAGTCTTATGCAACACCAACTTTCCGAAATGCAGCCCGTAACAATTTTATTTACCAATACATTTGTATGCAAACTGCAACACCATATAAAGTCAAATACAACACTTGAAAAATAAAAATTTGGAAATAACTGTTCTGTTTTTACATGATCCCTGCCAAACAAGGCATCTAACAGTCCCAACAAGCATCCAAAAAGTTCAAAATCATACCAAACTAAATTAAATCGGGTATATACACCCAATTCTAACTTCTAAAGTACATAAAATCTAACTTCAAAAGAAGAAAAATAATAAAATACTAGATAGCGTAAGATGCACAATATTTTTTCTGAGAAGTTACGCCATGTTGAGTGGTTGAAGTCCCATTTTCCTCCTGATCAATGGAAACTGTGGTACCGAAATCTTCAATATCGAATTTAGTAATGTTGACGACCTTTCTAAACAGGTGAGCTTGAACAATGTAGACCTGAATAAAATGAAAAAAGCGTGTATAATTATCAGAGGTACTAGAAAAATTATATAGAATATTGTTATTGTGTCTCTTTTATCTTAAGGTATTCCTTTTTTCTGCAAACTTTGTGATATAGTGGTAAATAACTATTTGGGGTTTTAGTAGGTGCATTTTCTGAATAACTTTGGTCAAAAAGGCATTTCAGCCTATTATTAAAATAATCTGTATAATTTATACTCATCAAGTCGATCGATATTTCTTGAAAATTGAAATGGTGGATTTACAGAATGAATACTGTAAGGCCACACATCTATTATTTTTACTAGGTAAAGCAACTTAAAAGAATCTAAATGTCGCAATGCTAAAATGTATAATTAGCTCACCTCTAAGAAGAAGGGATCCATACACTATAGCAGCCCTAGCATGGCCGTACATAGAAGTCAATGTCCATGCATATTAATTTTTTAGGTATATAAGCACGTATTATTTATTGATATCAAAATATGGTTCAGAGGTCAAATGTTCTGATAGTAATGAGTGACTTCTAAATGTAAAAGACCATTTATGCAATAGTTTTTAATCTTTATAAATCTCTTTACAACTTGAGACCATTTACAGTAGAAAATTGACAAGAATTAATGAGTTATAACACCTTTTCAGATGCTCTGTGAAAACACCATACTGCTAACGAAATATCTCTTTCCACCCAATTCCCCGTCAGATATACATCTCTTAGCATATAGCAACTGGATGTAACTAAAATATAAAAAGTTTTTAAAGGGTAACATCTGTCCAGACCAAGTTCAAAGGTGGTAAATTCTAAATTCAACAGACCTAGTCGACTGCCATCTTAAGATAATGGAAGGCTTGTTGATCGTCTGGAACATAGTCATTCTATTCATAAACCACCAAACAGTGACTGGAGTTAGATAAGCTTTAATGAGATAGAGAGAGCTAATTCTAAAGAAGAAAATCTTATATCAATGTGGAACAGGAGAAAATCCAAACATCCAGCCATAACTCAGAAGATTAGCTAAATGATACCATTATTTATCATTTGATAGAAAAAGAAAAATAGTGAGAAGAATTATCAAGAAACTAGTAAATTTCAGATATTAATTAACTTTAAATAAATTTTCACAATGACAAAAACAAAAGAACTTTGAGAATATGACCTCCATTCTTAAGCGTAAAGTCAACTCATACAGCACATCTGCATCACCCATGTCAACAGCTTCTACTAATAAAGTAGCCCCTCTTTTATGACAAGAAAAAGAAGTATTAATGTTGAGTCCTGAGCATATATTTGCGAATGAACCATTATAAGGGGCTGTTATCCTTGTTATTAGATAGATGGAAAAAATGAGTGAGCTATGTACAATTTAAAAGTATATATTATCTATGAAACATCAACCACTTTCTAACCTAGTAACCCTTCACCTGGTTCAAGTACTCTAGATGGGAGATTTTGTACTATCAAGAATATTGGTGATCAAATGATTAGGTGATAATTAGAATGCATAACATACCGTGGAACTAATGAAATTAAGCATGGTCACTACATAGTTATAACATTTCAAAGTTGGACACGCCAATATGGTACATCCAGGTTTTCCATTAATAAGTTTTTTTTGTAAACTACAAAGCACTATAAAGGCTATTCTTGTTTGTAATTATTTTCATCAAGGACTAGTTTTCTTGATGTTAAACTCGACTCTTAGATTGGAAGAACAACAAATTATTTTTACTGTTACATAATGGTTTAGCTAGTAATGCAAGTTCATTCTTTGTATTCTTCACATGTATATGCTTTAATGTCTATAATGATTCTTGGAAAGAGAAAAACTATACAACTTCACACACCTGGTGATGGTGATAAAGAAAAAATACATTCAGGAAAAGACTAGTTATTTTGGAACCCGTTTTGACCCGGTTTGACTATTATAAAACCACACCCTATAAATATGGAATTTCTTTAAAAAAATTACAAATCACCAAAATCAATAGGTATTAACATCCGTGCGGTGGCATCGTCGAAAAATTATTTCAAAAAAATAAAACCATCATTCAGGACAAGACTAGTTACTTTGGAACCCGTTCTGACTATTATAAAACCACACCCTATAAATATGGAATTTCTTTAAAAAAATTACAAATCACCAAAATCAATAGGTATTAACATCCATGCGGTTGCATCGTTGAAAAATTATTTCAAAAAAATAAAACCATCATTCGGGACAAGACTAGTTACTTTGGAACCCGTTTTGACCCGATTTGACTATTATAAAACCACACCCTATAAATAGGAAAATTTTTCTAAAAAAATTACACATCACTAAAATCAATAGGTATTAAAATCCATGTGGTTGCTTCGTCGAAAAATAATTTTAAAAAAATAAAACCATCATTCGGGACAAGACTAGTTACTTTGGAACCCGTTTTGACCCGGTTTGACTATTATAAAACCACAAACTATAAATATTTAATTTTTGAAAAAAAATTAGACATCACAAAAATCAATAGGTATTAACATCCGTGCGGTCGTATCATCAAAAATTAATTTCAAAAAAATAAAACCATCATTCGGGACAAGACTAGTTACCTTGGAACCAGTTTTGACTATAATAAATATGGAAATTTTTTTAAAAAAATTACAAATATCTAAAATCAATAGATATTAACATCCCTGCGCTTGCATCTTCGAAAAATAATTTTTAAAAAATAAAATCATCATTCGGGACAAGACTATTTACTTTGGAACCGTTTTGACCAAGTTTGACTATTAAAAAACCACACCCTATAAACATGGAATTTTCAAAAAAAAATTACACATCACTAAAATCAATAGGTATTAACATCCGTGCGGTTGCATCGTCGAAAAATATTTTTTTTTAAAAAAACCATCATTGGGGACAAGACTAGTTACTTTGGAACCCGTTTTGACCCGGTTTGACTATTATAAAACCACACCCTATAAATATGGATTTTTAAAAAAAAAATTACACATCACTTATATCAATAGGTATTAACATTCGTGCGGTTGCATCATCGAAAAATAATTTTATAAAAATAAAACCATCATTCGGGACAAGACTAGTTACTTTGGAACCCGTTTTGACCCGGTTTGACTATTATAAAACCACACCCTATAAATATGGATTTTTTTTTAAAAACAATTACACATCAATTAAATCAATACGTATAAACATCCGTGCGGTTGCATTGTCGAAAAATAATTATAAAAAAATAAAACCACCATTTAGGGACAAGGCTAGTTACTTTCGAACCCGTTTTGACCCGGTTTGACCCAGTTTGACTATTATAAAACGACACCCTATAAATATGGAATTTTTTAAAAATAATTACACATCACTTATATCAATAGGTATTAACATCTGTGCAGTTGCATCGTCAAAAAATAATTAAAAAAAAATAAAACCACCATTGGGGACAAGACTAGTTACTTTCGAACCCGTTTTGACTGTTATAAAACCACACCCCACAAATATGGAATTTTTTTTAAAAAAATTACACATAACTTATATCAATAGGTATTAACATCCGTGTGGCTGCATCGTCAAAAAATAATTTTTAAAAAATAAATCCATCATTCGAATACAACTAATTAATTAATAAATATTAAAACATCTAAGGCAACAGAGAAAACTCAATAGCAACACTAGGATATCAAATGCAACTCTTTCGTGAGGAACCTGCATGCCACGTTAGCAAAGTGGGACCCACATATGGGCCCCGATCTGCTACGTCAGCATGCCACATCAGCAGTGTGGGTCCCACATGTGGGCCCCACTACCACGTCAAAAGTGTGGCTCCCACATGTGGGTCCCCACCTGCCATGTTAGCAGTGTGGGTCCCATATGTGGGCCCCACTAACACGTCCGCAGTGTGGCTCCCACATGTGGGCCCTCACCTGCCACGTCAGCATGCCACGTCAGCAGTGTGGGTCCCACATGTGGGCCCCCCACCTGCCACGTTAGCAATTTCTGTCCATGTTAGCATTATTGAATTTTTTTAAATTTCTAATGCAACACTATGGCCTCTAGTGTTGCATGTTACGCAACACTGTCGGGAATAAGCGACTGTAGCTTAAATGTAATGCAACGCTGTTTCTATTGTTGCAAAAATAAAAAATGTTATAGATAATGCAATACTTTTCGTGCAATGCTAGCTAAAAAGCATTGTCTATGTGCACTTATGGCGTAGTGAAACTTCTAAAATCTTGTCTACTTGAGCCGATTGTTTATTTGAAAAGAGTATTTGAGAATAAGGAGCTTTCGACTTAAAGACTCGTTCACTAGGTTCTCCGACAATATGTTTCGAAGTTGTTCTGCTCGTTGAACCGTGTTCGTACGCACTCTCGGGTTTATCAAGACTAGCATTGGGTTCTCTGTTCGACTCTTCTTCCTCGGAAGATTTGCAACCGACTTGATTTTCTACTTGCTTACTCGACCTAAGAGAAATGATGGCACTCACATTGTCATCGGGTCTTTGATTGAGAGGAAAGTTAGGGTTGACCTCAGGTTGACTTGAAGATGTATTATAATTAGTTTATTTATGTATATCATATCTTTGTAATTGATAGTGCGACTCTGTATCATATAAACACAATTTTAGGGTTATAATAAATCCGAAAATCCTAGTTATTGTATATTTAGTCTTACTTAATAATCCGTTAACATAATTTCAGTTTATTAACTAATTCGAATTTCTTATTTATTCAATTAATTAAATCTCACTTAATTAATAACAAATAATTCAAATTATTACCATTTAATTTAAATCGAATTTAAATTAAATAATCCTCCAACCATTCTTGGTGTGATCCTTTAGGTTATTATTACGTTGGAAATAATTTTAATATCCTATATCAAAATTATAAACAATGAGTGACATCTAGTAATACGTCATTGCCACCCAAGTAATAATAATTAAATCAGTGAACGATTAAACCTTTCATGAATAATGTATAATGTAATATAATCCCTTTAACCACATATTATAGATTAAACTCGAGGCATGTCATGTGCCTTCCTCTTCATAGTAAACTCCTTGATCAATGAGTAGACTATCATATCAAATCAACATTTGAGCGCGGCAACATATTTCTTCGTCTAACTCAGACAAGAGGCCAATAATATCACTCCTTAAATAGGAGGGTTAAATCCTTTCTAGATCATTCATATTTCTCATACGATTCATAATATACCCAAAGTAAACTTTTATCATTACCCGTTCAAGGGTAACTTTTAATGTAATGAAAATATATTAATTCTTATATAAAAATATAATAATTTCATGTGTAAGGATCATTACATCATTATCACTGTGAGAATTACTTATGACACAACAGACATGTAAAGTCTCACATTGGGTCTTTCTAACACCATGTATATTTATATTTACATATGATTGTGTTTTGACTTTAGTATCACCATACCTATGATCAATGAGATGTGATCATCAGTCAACAAACACACCAGTCTTGATGCATTATTATTGTCCTTTAACAATAATACTCGACTAGGAAGTTTTAGGAATATTGATACTATTCTCATAATCTCATTTCTAAGTCACGTACTTAGAGATATAGGATGCATATCATATTTCAAAGACATTTATTAATTTAACCTTTATATCTCAGTAAATTAAGACATAATAAATTATAGATGAATAATCAATAGAAAATGAACATTAATAATCCAAATGTCTTATAATAAAACATTCTAGCCATAGTTTTCTTTTTTCTTTTGAAACAGTGTTGTCTCTAGGGCACTAACACTAACAGTACGAGGTGCTGAAAGTTCATGTGATATTCCTCTTTCTTCATAATAAGTAACCAAGTCACCACCATGATCACTTCGTACACCCACAAGTCTTGTCTCAAGTAACTTGATTAGCTTCTCAAATTCACTAAAAGTATAATCTTTAGTTGAAAGAAACAGAAATCATCAACAATAACAAAGACATACCGTTTACCTCCAACACTCTTATAAGCTTCTGGACCAAAGATCAAAATGTAAAAGCTGTAAAGGTTTAGAAGTTGATACCACTTTCTTTGCTTTGTGTGGGGTTCTGATTGGCTTTCCTAGTTGACAGGCTGCACAAGTTTCCGTTTTGACATATTTCAATTTTGGTAGACCTCGAACTAGCTGTTTTGTTGACATCTTACTGAGTAAATTCATGTGAGCATGTCCAAGCCTTCTATGCAAATTTCTGGACTTGTATCAAGAGCTTCTAAACAACATGCATGTTCCTGTTTTTCAAAATCCAATACATATATATTTCCTTCCCTTCTAGCAACTAGGGTAATTTTATTAGAGCCAACAAGTATTGTACAATCATGTTGACCAAAATCTACTTTATGACCATCATCAAATAACTGACTTATTCTAAGTAAATTAAAAGTAAGTCCTTTAACATACCGAGCTTTATTTAAAGACACAATATTATTACCAATCTTTCCTTTGCCAAGAATCAGAAGTGTTTTGCTATCACCAATTGTGGCACTGCTACTCTTCTTCATCTTTAGACTAAGAAACTGAGATTTATCTCCACTCATATGCCTTGTAGCACCACTGTCCAAAATCCACCGATTTGACTTTAATTTGGCCAAGAGACAAACCTACAAAATAAACAACAACAACTCAATGTTTTGGTACCCATACTTGCTTGGGTCCAACATGGTTAGTTGATAAAAAATATAGAACATTTAAATCAGATTTCTTGATCCACATCTGAACCACTTTGGGAGCTTGATTCCATGTTCTGCCTGTTTAATTAGCTTGCTATCTAGTCTTAACAACTTGCTGTTTATGAGCTATCTGTCTGTTCTAGCTTGCTGACACTGCACTCTTGACTGTGCAATGCTTGGATCGATGACCTTTCTTTTCACACTTATTACAGATTGTCCAAGGCATGGTATAATCATATGGAATACCATTTTTACCTTCATATTTCAGAGATTGATCCTTTGATGTAGAGGCTATTCCAATACCACCTTTTTTGAATGGAACTTTAGTTTGTTTCATCATTGATTTGAGTATTTCTTCTCCTTGGATGAGCTTTCCCATTCTAGTTCTTTGATCTTCTCAGCTTGTTTGGATATTTTAATTAAGCTTTCAGATTTTCTTAACTCAAATTTCTCCAAATATACATGACGTGCCTTGAGATCTGTCCTTCTGAGCTGAGTTTCTTCAATATAGTATCATTCATTTTCTGAATTTGCTTGTTGTTTCCATCAAGTTGGATGATTTATTCCTTGAGACTACCAATGATTCCTACACTTGATTTGGAATTCTTTACAACCATAAAGTTAGAAATGACTCTTCGAAGATGAACATTCTCTTTCTCAAGCTCAAAGTTCTCATTCTTTAATTCCATGACTTCCGTCATGGATATATTACACTGATCCAGCATGGTTAGCTCATTGTTGCTCGAATCTGTAAAATCACTTTCGATTGAGCCTTTTGATACATGTTAGCCATTTGATCGATACTTTTCCTGTTACAGAAATGTTAATATACCAAAGCTCTAATACCAAATGAGGGGGGGGGGATGAATAGGTGTTATGGATAATTAATACCAATTTTTAATATTACCAAGTAATTATCAAACAGACGAGACAGCTTGCTGATAGATTCAATTATATGCTGTCAACGAGCTGAGAATCAAAATGTAAAGCCGAAAACAATTAAATGAAAGTGGATAACACGCAACAATTTTAGCCAGGTTCAACCCCTATGTCTAATGGTCTACGTCCTGGTCCTTACCAACTTGGTAAGAGGATATATTATTAATCTCTGAAATTATACAATTACAAGATTCAATAATATATCTCCCTTTCTCCCTTGTCACTGACAGTAGCTTGCTGATAACCCCATTCCTTGAATCAAATGCTTTCTAAGCCCTATACTAACCCAATCATAGCCTTCTCTAGCAAACTAATTCCTTGAACCCTTGTTATCCAAGCTCAGCTATCCAGCAACAACATTATTACGCCTTGAACGATACAAATCGAAAGGAAAACTACAACTTAAACTATTTACTCAATATAAATATACATGTATACTACTAGAGCTCAAGTAAAATGATATTCAATGAATGCAAGTTGTATTTTTCTCTGAAAGATATGGTGTATATTTGTGAATTAATCTCAAAATCGAATACACCAGATTGTATTTATAGATATATACGAACTTTAAAATACTTGAACAACACACCACGATCTTGACCTAGTCTGACGTCTATTTGTTTATATTTGAAGGTTTGTATATTCTAAAACACAATAGATAAACTGAAGATAAGATAAACAAAAACTTTTATAAGACTTGGTCTTCAGTTTATTGTTTGAAAATATATAGTGTATAAGTTATTTTTCAGATTATCGAAACCAAATTACAACTATCTAGAGTCCAACTCTCACATTTAATTTGTTTTGGTATAATTCAAACCCTAACATACACCTATATTCTATGTATTTTGAAGGTGGTTAGAGAGTAAAAACGTTTTTATAAAATACACCTCCTATACATATCAACCCACGTATATAGAAGTTTGTTATGGATAAAAATTTTGAAATAAACAAACTCCAATTAAGTTGGAAAATGATTTTAATACAGAATTTATTTAAAAACTGAGCTCTAATATTATATATAACGTGTATATATATATATATATATATATATGTATTAGAGTCCTTATAAAAGTTATATAAAATTTCCTTGAAAAACGGACTTTTACTTGATGTACAATAGCTTCTGGTCGGAGGCTTTGAGCTTGTTGACAGCTTGTGAACTATTAGCTTGCTGCTCTGCTTCCATACTGTTAGCTTGCTGAGGGGATCTGTTTCTCTACAATTAGTCTTGCTAACATCTTTATAATCAATCATAGTGATATTTCTATAATATCTAGAAAAACAGAATCAGAAACATGCACAAGAAGCTTTCTATAATTTGCTAATATAGTCAAATCAGCCTTCTTAGCTTGTTGTTAGCTTGTTGTATGTTAACATCAAAATTAGTAGTGTAATAATCTACCCTTTTTTTGATGATCACCTATCAACTTAATATTAAGGTAAAGGCTCCCCTCAACAGGGCCCGCGCAACCATTAGGAGATCGCCTAAGACCTCATGATTATAAGGACCCAAAATTTATAAACATTTATATATATTTAATACATATTTTAAGTATTAGTTTTTATTTAACTTATAATATTTTTTAGTTATAAGACATTTAACATAGGTAATTTATAA
>PHNY01029265.1:0-14035 GCA_003724115.2 Anethum foeniculum | reverse complement strand
ATAAGAACCATACATTGTTGCATAAGTGCATAACACAACTAAAACCGGTCTCTGTGGGAACGAACTCTACTTATTTATATACTTCAAGTTGATCACGTGCGCTTGCGTGTTTTCGACCTAATAAGAAGTACTTGACTTTTGGTCTGCCCTAAGGGCTCCATAGGCTCTGGGCGGCTGGCTCTGGTCAGCAGGAGCTCCCATGGATGCCGAGGGGCGTCGTCGTGGCCTCGCGTCGTGTCCACGGACCGTTTTTCAAAATGATCATTTTTTCACAACGGAGGACATTTCCACCGTGAAGTACTTCACTTTTGGTCGGCCCTAACGGCTCCTTGGGCTCTGGTCAGCCGGCTCTGGTCGGCTGGAGCTCCCATGGACGTCGAGGGGCGTCGTCGTGGCCTCGCGTCGCTTCAACGGACCATTTTTCAAAATGATCATTTTTTCGCAATGGAGGACTTTTCCACCCAGAAGTACTTGATTTCTGGTCGGCCCTAAGGGCTCCATGGGCTCTGGATGGCCGGCTCTGGTCGGCTGGAACTGCCATGGACGCCGAGGGGCGTTGTCTTGGCTTTTCCTTGGCCAAAATTTCTGGATTTCTTAAGGAATTTTTCCCTAATCCTTTTTATTAATCTTTTTTGCTAATCTTAGTGATTAGTGTAATTAATCCTTGCTTAAGACAAATCCTTGGTTTTAGTCCAGCTCTAATATTTTGGTTGATATTCGGTATTTTGTCAAATATCTCGTGTTTTACTGTGTTCCTGGCTGGAATTAATCGATTGGTTGAGTCAGCCAGGCAGCTGTGACCAGCATAAAACCTGCTAACGCGAACCAGTCTGAATTATGACCTGTTATAATATGTTCCTTTTTTCTAGAAAAGATGAAGAGAAGTGCTCATTTCTACACACTTCTTCATATTTGTAGCAAGTTTTTCTATCATCAAGCTTTCAAGCCGAGATGTCAAGTGACGGACAAGCCCCCTCTTCTTCTATGACCGAGATGTTGGCCAATCGTGGAAAGGCTCGTCATTTCAAAGGTAAAGCCACACATCCTTCTTTATCTCTAAGTCATTGTAACTTAGGTATTAAGAGTTTGTTGGACGAGCTCGCGGATGAGTTTCCGAGCAATGTTGGTTTTGATGCCTTCAATCACTCAAGCATTTTGGATGAGGATCAAGTGGAAGATATCAAGAATAAATATAGCTTTCCTTTGTGGGTTAAGGTCCGCGCTGCAGCTCCCAACGAAAGGACGTGTAATTGGCACCCAGAAAGACTTTGTGTATACCAAGGTGCTTTGGATGCAGGGTTGAGGTTTCCCGTTCACCCTTTCATTACTCAGCTATTAGCCGAGCTCAAGATTCATCCTTGTCAGTTGTATCCCAATGCTTGGAGCTTCATCATTGTGTTCATAACAAGATGTCAAATTTGTTCTTATTCCAATGTTTTCTTTGTTTTGTTTCAGCTGCTGAGGCTCTGGATGCCAACTCGAAGGGTGACGTGCCTACGAGGTGAATGATCAAGAAAGCTGAGGTAGCTTATGGTCAACTTCCGCCCAAGATTTCGGATTTCCTGGGTGACGGCCCTAGCAGAGGCAAGAAAAGGACTAAGAATTCTGACGGGAGCTCGAGGACCCCCTACGAGCCGTCGTGGGGTATTTGTGCCCAAGACTCGGTGTTAGGGAATCCAGCTCTCGCCCTTGATTGGTCCAAGTGTTCAATTACTGCTCCGAACATGGTTCACGTCTCCTCAGGGGAGGGCATCCTTGAGTCCAAGAAGCTTGGGGCTCACGCCTTGTATCAGGTATTTCTTGTACCTTGGCCCTTGGCTTTTCATTTTTAGTTATGTTCTAAGTTCGTTTCTATTTTATGGCAAGCCAATGCTTACTTTGCATCCATGGCCTCTCTGAGCCACATGATCCGGGACCAAAAGATTGCCTTGGAGAAAGAATTGAACAGACTTACAGACGAGTCCCATGAATGGGAGTCCAGGATTCTCATGGTTGAGGATAAGGCCACAAGCTTTGAGGCTAAGTATAAGAGTCTTAGCAGGAAGAAGGCTGTTAAGTTTAAGGAACTCATCAAAGTTTACCACGAGTCAGAGCATTTCTTAAGGGTAATTGGCAAGCATGATGATGAGATGGCCCCAGCCACCATGACTGTTGGATGGAACAAGGCCGTGGGTACCATTCATGAAGCTCATCCTGATGTCGTGGATCCCCAGAACTTCCCCAGCCCTTGGGGCGTGCCTATGGAAGGTGCCATTATGGCATAACCTATGTACTCTGGTCTCCAAGTTGGCTCAAGCTCAAGTCATGGAGGTTCTCGCTCTGGCCCTGGCTCTGGCTCGCGACGTAAGGCTCCCTCGGGAAGAGGTTCCGGGAGCAAAGGTCGACTCTTTGGTCAGATCCGCAAACCCATCCGTAGGAGAAAGCAGCAAGTCATGGAGTCCTCTTCTTCAGAGAGTTCTGAGCACTCAGGTGGTGAGGGGGCCAACAATGAAGGTGGCCAAGATGGAAGTTCCTCTTCAGAGGAGTAGTGTTATGGCCTTGCATGGCTTGTGATGCCATATGTGGCCTTTACTTTTTCAGCTTTTATTCAGGGTCCTTCATGGACTTAAGACATTTGTGGTTTGTACTCGTATTGTCCTTCGGGACTTAACTTCTGATCCTTCGGGATTTTATTTATGCACTTTCCATTTGTTTATTTACTTTTCTTTTATTTCACTTGGCCGCTCGTGGCTTGCATTCATTGGATGCTTTCGAAGAGTAAAGTAGTAGATAGAGTAATAAAAAAAAATGCATAAATAATTAGAATCCAGGATATGGGTTCAACCCATACCAAAGATGAGAACTGGTTTGATCAACCTTATTCCTATAATACTAAGGACATGTCCTGCATGCCTCATACATAAGATGAGAACTGGTTTCTAACTTGTAGGATCCTCGTCCAAGTATCTTCTTGACCTTGTAAGGTCCTTCCCAGTTCGGGGATAGCTTCCCTATCTCGCCAACTCCTGAAGCCTCAATCTTTCTTAAGACCAAGTCTCCTTATCAAAAGAACCTTTCCTTTACCCTTGTATTGTAATAGACGGAGGCTCTTCTTTGATGCTCTGCATTTCGGGCGTTGGCTTCATCCCTAACCTCATCAATGAGGTCGAGGGCTAGCCTCATGCTTTTTTCATTGGCCTCTAGTTCAAAAGCCTCCACCCTTGGTGATGCATGAGTGATCTCCAAGGGTACTACTTCTTCGGCTCCGTAAGCCAGCATAAATGGGCTAGCTTCAGTTGTAACCTTGCAAGTGGTACGATAAGCCCATAGTATAGGCAACAACTCGTGCACCCGGGTGTTTCTTGAGCGTTCGATCCTTTTCTTTAGTCCATCAAGGTTGATTCGATTGGCGACCTCCACCTGCCCATTTTCCTGTGGATGGGCAACCGAGGTGAAGCGGAGTTCTTTATTATTGTCATTGCAATATTCCTTGAACTCGTCATTGTCAAATTATGTGGATGCGTGGGATTCCAAATCGGCATATCACATTCTCCCAGAAGAATTGTGCTATGTGTTTGGTGGTTATCTTGGCTAGTGCCTTAGCCTCAATCCACTTTGTGAAGTAGTCTACTGTTACCACGATGAATTTCCTTTATCCGAGGCCATGGGGAAGGGACCAAGTATGTCCATCCACCACATAGCAAAAGGGATAGGAGAGTTGATCGACGTTAGCCTCTCAGGAGGCTGTCTAACTATAGGAGTGTGCCTCTGGCATCTGTCACACTTCTTGACATAGGACTTTGCATCAGCCAACATTGTTGGCCAATAGAATCCTAGTCGAGTTATCTTGTGGGCGAGGGCTCTGCCCCCCAAGTGCTGCCCATAGATTCCTTCATGAGCTTCCTTAAGTGCCTCCTCTACCTCTAGAGGTCTTAAGCACTTCAGGTATGGGATGTCAAGGGATCTTTTGTAAAGAAGACCCTCGATCAGTGAGTATCTTAGCGCTCTAACTGACAACTTTTGTGCCTCCTGGGTGTCGTCAGAGAGCCATCCTGTTTCAAGGTGAGCCTTGATAGGATCAATCCAACAACTCGATATACCAATTGGTGCTATCAATTTTATGACATCTACTGTAGGGGTCTTCAGGACCTGGAAGTAGATGCTTCTCGGGTAGTTCTCAATCTCAGAGGAAGCGAACTTTGACAGGACATCGGCCGTAGTGTTCTCTTCTCTTGGAACGTGTTCTGCATACCACTCATCAAATTGAGTGAGTATTTCTTTCATAACCTTCGGGTATTTGGCCATGGTTTCGTCCTTGGCCTCGTACTCCCCGTTGACTTAGGAAACTACAAGCCTCAAGTCTCTACAGACTTTAAGATTTTTGGCCCTCATGGCTCTGGCCAAGCCTAAGCCGGCTATCAAGGCCTCATACTCAGCTTCGTTGTTTGTTGTTGAAAAATCCAACTTCAATGCGTATTCAATCATGAACCCATCGAGGCTTTGCAAGCCTAAGCCTGCGCCACTGGACTTTGTTTTTGAAGATCCGTCAAAAAAGAGAGCCCAGTTCTCTTTTAGAGTCAGGTATTCTTTTTTCACGGGCTCTTAGCTTCTTGGGTTACTACCTCTTGCCCCCCGACTTCTTGGTTGTCAATGGTACATTCAACCACGAAGTTAGCTAATGCCTGAGCCTTGATAGCTGTTCGAGGCTTATACTTGATGTCGAGCTTACCCAATTCAATTGCCCATTTGATGAGCCTACCACTGGCTTAAGGGCTATGAAGGATGTTTCTCAGAGGTTGGTCCATCAGGACTTCGATCTTTTGCGGTTGGAAGTATGGTTGTAACTTTCTCGAAGCGGTAATAAGAGCGAGCACAAATTTTTCAGTCGTGGAGTAGTTTAATTCTGCTCCATAGAGCACTTTACTCAGGTAGTAGACAGGTTTTTGAACCTTCTTTTCCTCCTTCACGAGGACAGCACTTACACCTTGCTCAGAGACAACAAGGTAGAAATAAAGAAAGTCCTCTGGACTAGGTTTGGCCAACAACGGGGCTTCAGTCATGTATTTTTTTAGCTGATCAAAGGCCTCTTGGCTTTCAGCTGTCCACTCAAAATCCTTCACCTTTTTCAAGGTTTTGAAGAACGGAAGGCAATTGTATCCTGACTTAGAGACGAACCTCCCTAGAGCGGCTATCCTTCCAGTTAACTTCTGGATGTCCTTTATGGAGCGTGGTGGCTCCATGTCGAGGATTGCTTTGATCTTGTCGGGGTTTGCCTTGATTCCACGTTTTGAGACCATATGACCCAAGAACTTCCCTGATCCTACGCCAAAAGCACATTTGGCAGGATTCAACATCATTTTTTGGTGTCTCAACACTTCGAATGTCTCTCTGAGGTGATTAAGGTGATCGGCCTTGGCTAGGCTTTTGACGAGCATGTCGTCAACATAGAACTCCATGGTTTTACCAATTAGATGAGCAAATATCTTATTCACCAATCTTTGGTACATGGCTCCTGCATTCTTTAACCTGAAGGCCATGACAAGATAGCAGAAGACACCAAAGTCAGTCACGAAGGATACCTTTTGGGTGTCATCCTTGTGCATCTTGATCTGGTTGTAGCCATTGAAGCCGTCCATGAAATTTAGCATCTCATGGCCAGCAGTGGCGTCGATTAGGATGTCGATCCTTGGTAAGGGATAACAGTCTTTGGGACATGCATCGTTCAAGTCTGTAAAGTCGATGCACATCCTCCATTTTTTTTGGCTTTTTTGACCATGACAGGGTTTGCCAACCACTCGGGGAACTTGACTTCTTTAATGAATCCATCTTCCAAGAGCTTCTCAACTTCTTGCTTGATGGCTTCCAGCCTATCAAGAGCATAAGTCCTCTTCTTCTGCTTGACCACCGTCCGTGTTGGATCGATGTTCAGCTTGTGAGTTATGAGTTCGGGATCAATCCCGGGCATATCAGCTTCCGTTCAAGCGAATATATCGTTGTTCTCTTGTAAGAATTCAACTAATCGGCCCTTCATGGGTTCTTTCAGAGACGCCCCAATGTACATGACCTTGTATAGGTCTAGGGCGTCTAAGGAGATCGGGACCACGTCTTCAGCTGGTTTCCCTCTACGCTCCTCGTTTTCATGGATATCCATGTCTTCTATGGCGATGACCTGCCCCCCAGTTCCATCGGGCCTCAGCGCGGCCATGTTACAGCTTCGGGCTATCTTTTGATCGCCCCTTTCTTCGTCCACACCGTTTCTGGTTGGGAACTTGAGTTTTATGTGATATGTCAAAGGCACGGCCTTGAACGCATGTAATCCTGTCCTTCCGAGGATTGCGTTGTAAGTGGACGAGGCCTGACAATCAGAAACGTTAACATTTGTGTGGCCTCTCTTGGCTCTTCCCCAATTGTCATGGGAAGTTGAATCAGGCCCTCGACTTTCGACTCCACTCCATTGAACCCGTAGATGGGTACGTCTGAAGGGTCAGCTGAGAGTCATTATATCCCATCTTCATAAATGCATCGTGAAACAGAATGTTCACCGAGGCTCCGTTGTCTACAAGGACGCATTTGACCGGATAATTTCCAATTACCAGGGTGATAACCAGAGGATCGTCCTAGGAGAATTTTACCCCTTCAAGGTCAGAGTCATCGAATCCAAGTGCTACTTCAGTCTTGGCCCATTTCAGGGCTTCTCCAGCTATGTTCATGACTTATCGGGCATAAGCCCTTCGAGAAGTCTTGGTTGTCCCGACCGCTGTTGGGCCTCCGGAGATAATATTTATGACTGGCCCTCGGGTCTGGGGGTTACGATCTCGATCATGATCGTCGTCCCTTCAATCATTGTTTCTTCTTTGGCTTTCGCCATCTTCGGCCTCCGCCATCTTCACCCTTAGTGAATCGGCCAAATTTTCCTCTTTGGATTAGATATTCAATCTCATCCTTGAGTTGTTTGCAGTCGTCGGTGTCAGGACCAACGTCTCTGTGGAACCTACAAAATAGGCTCTTATCTCTTCTTTCGGGGTCACCCCTTAGTGGCTTCGGCCATTGGAACTCTTTGTCCTTCTCAATTTCTAACAAGATCTGGTTCCTTGGAGCGTTCAACCTCGTGTAGTCAGTGAACCTTGGTCCCTGATTCTTCCTAGGAGTAGTGTTAGAGATTTTGCCAGTTCGAGAATGTTTGTCCTTGGCGTCATACTCTTGCTCTGCTTTTCACTTCTTGTTGCCAGAGTTCTCAGTACTAGGGGCAATTTTCTTCAGGCTTTCTTCGGCCTTGATGTACTTCACAGCCCTCTCTTGGAGTTGTAGCATGCTCTCAGGAGCACACTTGGCCAGAGACATCTTAAAGTGCTCGTTCTTGGTTCCTTGTTGCAAGGCTATCATAGCCACTTTGTCGTCTAGATCCGAGACCTTCAGGGCCTCTTTTGTGAATCGGTTCAGGTATTCTCTCAAGGGTTCTTTTGCTCCTTGCTCGATACCCATGAGAGATGCTGAACTCTTTTCGTGAACTCGACCACTTATGAATTACTTTATAAAAGCTTGACTGAGATCCTTAAAGGATCCAATGGAGTTCGGGGGCAGTCGGCTGTACCAACGTTGAGCCATGCCCCCAATGTTTAAGGAAAGGCCCGACATTTGATAGCGTCGTCCACGGGCTGTAACAATAGGGCATTTGAGAACGTCCTGACATGATTGGCCGGGTCACCATTACCATCAACGTCTTGATGGTTGGCATCTTAAACTTCTGTGAGAAACGAGAATTCATGATCTCGTCAGTAAACGGTGGCGTCGGATCATCAGGATCTCCCAGCGGGAGTAAATTATGAAGATCAGCCTTAGGGGTAACGACCCTTCTTGCCGGTGGATCTTCCAGATCAATGACGTGAGGCATGTCCCTAGACCTTCTTGAGGTTGTGTTCCATGACTGTTGCATCTCCATGTCGTGCTTCAGTTTTTGGATCTCGACCTCATGTTCCCGAATCTTATCCTGAACGCTTTGGGGGGCTGTTCTTTGAGCCCTTCGTGACCGAGAATGCCTCTCGGGCTAAGGTTCTTTTCCAGAGCGTGTCCTCCTTGGGGCGACATCTTCTTCCGAGGACTCAGTCTCGTCCTTGGTGTTGGGGCGAAATTAGTCTCGCCTTTGTGGGAGAGGGCCCAAGCCTCGTATGTATTCGTGCTGTTGTGCATGACCTCTTCCACCAACGTCAGGGATGTATGGCATCCTGTACGTGGGGTTAGGGTTGGTCCTCGACGGGAAGATAGTCGTGGACATCTGTTATCCAGGTGCCTGAGAATTCAGTGGTACATACACCATCTGAGTTTAGGGAGTCGTCCCTTGAGTAACCGGATTCTGAATCGGGGGACTCGTCCCTTGTGGAATCGGATCTGAGAGTGGGGGATTCGTCCTTTGTGTATGTATAGGATCCATAGTCACCACGGGAACGTTTCCTCCTTGAGAGGCATATGTTGAGTGCGGTGGGATCTCGTAGGTGGATGCTACTGTTCGAGAAGTAGTCTGCTCCTCGGATTGACTCCGTGTTCTTACCATGGTTTTCGTCTCTTTCCCACAGACGACGCCAAATGTTGTGGAACAAGGTTCGTGATTACGGCTGCAATTAATGCTAGGGTTATAAAGTGTAGAGCTTTAACGGCTGTACTCGTGTTTGGGACTTCACGGTCCTTACGAGATGCCTACGTATCTCTGTATTGTAGAGAATCAAGCCAAGACGTAGTTCTGACAATGGGGGTACGGCCCCTTATATAGGCGTTGAGCCTAGGGTTTGATTGGAGTTCGAAGACTTGGTGGACAAGTCTCCTCCATGGATGGTAAGTCTGAGACCTGTGAGGCGATGGATCTAGATCCTTCCTCATATGGGCCTGGTACTTGTGTTTGGACGTGGAGTCCGCGTGGGCTTGGCGGGTCTTTGGTCGTGGTCGTGACTGGGCCTTGAACGTGAACAGTGTTTGTCCATGTTCGTATTTGGGCCTCGGGCGTTTTTATCCCTCATAATTAATATATCATTAATTATGTCTTAAGGATTATTTTTTAGCCATATCAGCACCTTTTTTGCTTTATTCTAACATTTGTTAATTTATCACTTTCAATATTCTGGCAACATCTTTTTTCGTTATTGCTACATTAATTTACTAAACACTTTCAAATTTTTGGCAAGAACTTTTTTCGTTATTGCAACATTTATTATTTAACACTTTCAGAATTTTGGCAACATTTTTTTTGGTTTTTAAGACATTTTTGTATTAAACACTTTTCTTTTATTAGCCTCATCATTTCACATATTGCAACATTTGTATAATGAACACTTTTTACATGTTAACAACTCTAAATTCATAATCATAATCTAAAATAACATTTAAAACATAAAAATATGCCAAAAACAACCGTACAACATTTTTACTTGGCATAAATACCAAAATAGTATTAGAGAGTTATAGTTGGACAATACAAACTTGTCAAATGTGTTAAAGATATTCGTAACCATCATCATAATTAAGTAGCACTGTATTGCATAATTAAGTACCAGTATACCACAATTCTGCAGTTACTAAGCACTCCACATCAAGTGGAAACATTATCATTTGGATTGTTGGTTGATGGCTCAACAGTTCGCTCATCAATATCGACCTTTAATTCTAGGTTCTTTTATGTTATTTTAGTCATCATCAACTTGACATTCTCTTGGACCTTTCTGTCAACTTTTTTCTCCATCTCATGTGCTAGTTGTTCACAGATTTTTGTTGCTAAATCTACCAACAACTGATCCGAAGAATTACATACAGGGGATGGTGCAGATTTTCCCTCTGAATCCCTCTTATTAGTAAGCCTCCCAACCAGATATGAGGAGCTGTGCTCCTTGCTACCTTGAACTAGTTTGTTAGCATCCTCAACAGTTCCTCCTTCAAGAATTTTGTTAATACTCGACTGTAATTAGGACATATGAAACAAACAAATAAAATATGCAACATGACTAAACTCCTTAAATTTAAAAAAAGAACCATTGAAGCAATACATACTATTTTTTCTTCAATCTCCGTGGTAGGTAACCTGTACTCACGATTTTGATCTCTTCATGTTACCCTATTTTTGTTATACCTTGTATTGTGGTAAATATCTATACACACTGTTGATACTAAATAAGTATATTTCCATATTTAATATCACGTCATAATACAATATTAATAAAGGCCCATCGGGTTGTTAATATTGATGTCCAGAAAGTGACTTGCTCCTAAAGAAAAGGAGTATTGGCCTAATAAGAACTATGTGAGCTTGATTCCTTATAAAAGGATACGTAGGCATCTTAAGAAGGGATCCGAAATTCTATCTCTTAGAATTAATTCTCTCAAGCGCATCCCCAAAATCACTTAAACCCTAATCTTCCCCCAAAATTGTCATGGATATCAAATCCCTAATTTTTATAGCTCTATACGAATTCGATTACAAATTTAATATTGGAGCTTAGTCGGTGCAGAAATTTGGTTCCAACACACATATCTTTCAAAGTTCAATTGCTTTTATAGAAATTTTACATTAATTCGACATCTAATAATAGAAGTGCGCTTAATTGCTGAAAATAACTAAGGAGATTCATTACCCAAGTAGTACGACCACAAAAAAAATAATATAAAAATAAGAATATACCTTAAACCTGGAAAAAGAGGCCTAGAGTAACAGTTTTGCAATAATTGCACCCATAGCCCACATATATGTCCAGTATGGCAAAACACAATGCAAAGCTTTAAAATTGTGGGTGTACATTGCATGAAGAACATTTCAGAGTTTTACTTTCTGATGTTAGATAGTCGGAGTAGACTTATTGTTAGCTCCTAAGCACAGATGAAGACAATGCTTTGTATAACCAAACAGCTCCGTCCAGATTCTTGCAACTTATAATGTTTTCCAGCCTTTTTTACATTTATTTTGTCCAAGCAACGCAACATAGAGATACAACCATTGAACAACATACGAGTACCTACAGAAAGAGTCACTTGGGTTGTTGAGTTTACCCGATAAAGCTTAACTATTATAACATAGAAGGAACAGGAATACCTTGTGTCAAGCTCTCCCCATATATCCGCAAAAAAAGACCCACCTTCATTTTGAAGGCCAACAATATATGGCTTGAAGATCAGGTCTAACAAGTAATAACACATACTCGTAACTATGACAGTTGCATTACTTGGATAGATTAAATCTATGGAGGTTTATTTTAATGTGTTCAGTTGTCTAACAATAAGTACAGTACTCTCGACAAAGGTATCTAAAATAAGATCTTTCAAGCATTGGATATGAAGTTATAAAATAGGCCACCTTCATTCCTTAGAAATTAGATTCATCAACTTAAACAAATGCAAAAGGCCTGATTAAATAGCATTAATTAGCATTCTCGCGAAACCTGATTCATTTTGGCACTTCATACCAAAAGATACAACTTCTTCTTTCCTTGCCATTTCCTGCTTCACAATAGTGCTATTTAATACTCCGGTGAGCACAGTTGTAATATATTATACCACTGACCTAGTAAAAAGGAGAGTGGCACTTGCATTCTAGACAGTTCATTATTATATTCTAAAAACGATACCCTAGAGCCCTAATTGGTTGTTTCTAACTCTTTCAATTTCGCACGTAACAATAAATTTTCAGGATCAATAGTAAGTACAACAACGTTTGACAAAATACGAGCTGCAATCACAGCTGAATCATAATAAGAACTGGTAGTACATAGAGCTATATTCCTGCAACAATAAGTTAAGCACAAGGGAATAAAAAGAAGAATATATACAAAATCATGGGAAGATGGACCGGGAAAACACATATGCTTCAACCTTCACCTCTTGTCGGAGTGAATGTATCACGCAAAGCATGTACAGTCAACGCACTTATGAGAACTCTTTTCGGGTCTGCATATGCCCTTAAGTTCATTAGTGACCATTTATGCACACAGGATCTATTACATTAAAAGACAACATAGACTACCTGAAAGAACAAACTAAACCTTATATTTTGAGTTCGATTTTTGCATTTACTGATTTTTCTACGAAAAAATTCTATAAAAGAGATTTAGCTTATCATGTTATACATCATTTCATACCATAAATATAAAACATAAATTACCAACAAAATCACATATGCCAATACATACTATCTAATAATAGAGATAAATCAAAGGCAAGCCTTAAATCGCATATTCCAGTCATTTCAAATAAAAATGTCTACAAAATGAAACAATAGATACAATTATAGCTAGAAATATTAAAGCCAGAGAGAGTAAGGCGTGAAAATCAAGGAACAGAGCCCTACTTTGAATCCACAAACCAAAGCCCTTAAGCCGTAGTTTAAACCTGATTTGAAGTCCCAAATTAAACTCGAATTAAAGTCCAAATTAATTTGGACTTTAATTACAAATAGTGAAAAAACATTCCAATAGATTGAAGAAGCTCAAACCGAAGCAAGTTCTATATATGTATGTATAAATTATGCATAATGGAGAGAGGAAAGAGAGAAGCAAAGTGAGAGAAGAAAGAAGGGGGAGAGAGAGCTAGACGACGAAGATAAGCATTGAGAAAGAAAGAGTGAAAAATTATCGGAGAAATTGGATTGTGGAAGAGAAAGAGCTAGCGGTGCGTTTATTTTTTGAAAAAATTGGAAAAAGCGGTATTTTTTCCGCTCACACCATTTTTATATGTTTTACCTCGGTACTTGATACTCCCTCTGTCCCATTTTAATTGTTTTTTTAGAGAATGACACATAGACCAATTTGCACATAGACCAATTTGCATTTATTGAGATGTTTATTTGAATAGTTTTTACACAACTACCCCTAATAAAGTCAAACTAAACACTACAAGAAAATAAGGCTAAATACAACCACAAAAATTCAACCGGTACCAAATTTGACCGCGTTCGGTTGAATTTAAAGGCACGGCTAAATTCAACCGAATGCGATCGCATATAACTACGGTCGTATTACTCGGTCGAATTTAGTAATAAATACGACCGAGTAAATATGACCATATTTATATGCGACCGTAGTCGGTTGAATTTAGTCGTGCGCCTAAATTCGACTGGACGCGGTTGAATTTAGCACTGTCAAAAAGTGGAAGGAATTTTCCCACCAATGAATTTATTTGGCACTCCTAAATTCAACCGATTTTGGTCGAATTTGGAATTTGGAAATGGCGGGAATCCCGCACTTTTTAAAATTTTCAAGTGTAAAAGTGGGGGGAAATTTCCCGCCCTTTTAAAAATTATATTTCAATGGAAATCGGTTGTATTTATTTAATATGACCGCAATCGGTTGTATTTAGCATTTTCTGAATTTTAAAGTATTTTTTAAATTTATTTAAATTTTAGTAATATTTTGAAAAATATGTATGTGAGAGATTATAAAACTTATTCAGATGTAAAATTTTAGTTCTTGCAAAAAAAATCATATGATAAAAGAATTTGTAATTTTATTTCATTTGATACTTTTCAAATTTTAAACAAATATATGTAATTAATTTAAAAAAATATAAAAAAATTATCAAAGTTTCACGTTCACATTCTACATTGACCATAATTTTTTGAGAAAATACTAGTGAATGAATAATAAACTTGTTCTTAAATCGCTGCATTAGAGTAGATAATATGGTTATAGATGTAGTTTAGGGGTTATGGTTTTAAGGATTAGTGTACGGAGTAGGGTTTGAATTTCCAATTTATATTGTTATTTTTTTTTGAGGAATCCAACTATATGGATGTGAAAATTGTCAAAAATAAAGTGTACAGAAAAATTAACTAATTCAATTACTTAACTTTTAATTATTCTTAAATAATCGAATTTAGGGGTTGAGATCCTAACCCTAGAATGTTCTTTCTATTCGGAAAAATTATTTTAATGATCCAACCGTACGGATGTTAAAATGGCTAAAAGAAAATGATATGGGCTAAAAATAACCCTTGAGACGTAATTAATATTGCATTAATTAGACCTAGTTGGTCCAATAAATAGGCCCAATCAATGAGGTCCGAAATGCTAATTATTTATTAATTTCG